>JAIUZE010007979.1:0-81858 GCA_022085475.1 Heliosperma pusillum | reverse complement strand
AACCAGACCGGTCCAGGCAGGTTCAGACCCGGTCTGGGGTTGGTCAAGGTGGGTCCGGGTTTTGGTCTTTGGGTTGTGTCGATGTTTGGTTGTTTAGTTGTTGTTTTGACGGTTTTTTAAATATGTTAAAGCATGCGGGAAATTTTTAGGAAACGGTTTTAATGAAAGTTGTAAAAATCTGCCATTTTGAGCCAAAACAGCCCAATTCTGTCAGTGAGGGCCCAAAACGGACCATGTGGGGTCCGGCCCAACTCAGCCCGTGGGTCCCACTTTGGGACTTGTGACGGTTTTTGAGTTATCGTCATTTTTATCGTGTTTTATAATATTTAGCAAGTGGGAAATATTAATAAGTAAAATATTTAATTAAAAAGGTTTTTCATAAAATTATTATTTCTCACATGTTAGAAAATTATAATACGAGATTATAGTTTATTTTGATATCCTTTAAGTCAAGCGGGTTTTTAATAAGATTTAATAATTCACATGTTAGAAGTTTTAATAAAATAACATGTAATGAATATGGTGATTTTATGTCTATGTGATAAAGACTCTGTTTCTAGCCGGTTTGACCAAACGGGTTTGGTCAAACTAAGATCTAGTCAGCCCCGTTTTGACTGATGACCCGTCGCGGGACTCGGGTCGGGGATGTGTCTTCAAGTAAGGTTATATTTAATTAATGAATTAGCCTTAGTAGATATGAGGCGATATGTTATTTGGTTATGATTTATATGCAATTAGTCACATGATAGGATGTTTTCCCGTGACTGTTAATTATCTGGTTCGTGTCGTGTTGACTTAGTACCCATAGAGAATTACGAGTATATGGCGTCTTGACCATTCTAATTCTAAATGAGTATCTTGGACCATGACATAGATAGGCCGTACTGTCTTTAACGAGCATATGGAGTTCACAGCTTGATAGCTTTTGTGTCCCGGCTTGGTGGGTTTATATCCAAGTCGGGGCATGGTTGCCTAATAGTTCCACTTTGGGAATGAAGCCAGCTTAAGTACTAGCCAACTCTGCTTAGGGGGTCGCCTAGTAGAGATTCTTGTGTACTTTTGGTCATGAGACGGGGAATGGAATATCTGTTGTCGCTAGGTCTGATCAGTCTAGGACTAGGATGTTTTCCTACCTTGTGGTATAGCCTCGAGTTACAATCGACTATGGGCCGTGCTAGGAACTTATGCCTGGTTATAGAAGTATTGGTCTTTCATGTTTGTATGATTCTATGAGTTTTAGAAGGTGAGATGCAAGCCGGCTAAGATTGATAGAGTTTGGATTACCGATTGTTAACTGATTCACATGATTACGTGTTGATTAGGGTTGAGTGTATCAGGGCCATGTTACATGGTAACCGCTGAGCCAGCATACCAGCTTCCCTACCTCGGGTTATAGTTTATTATCGGTTTCACATGATAGCTTTCATATGCTAGGTTATATGTTAGTTATTTGTTTCATAACATGAAAAGCATATCTTATATGTTAAGTTTTGTATTTTCCATATACATTGCTTTTATGTTATTCATGTTTAATTAAACTTGACATTTCGTGGCTGGGAGAACTCGGAGTTACTCCCCACTGACTGTGGCTTCCGTGTTTATATTTAATGCGGTCGAACAGGTGGTGATGCATATTTGGGGTACATTGACGAGCTAGCGAGCGAAGTATTTACCTTGGACCTATATTCGGTTCTTAGATTTATATTAGTTATATCTTTTCATTCGTATTTATACGGGAGATATGTCTCCCGTCTTGTATATTTCTTTGTAGAATATTATTTCCGTGTTGTAATGACCCTTTTTATTTTATGACACCTTCGTTATGTTTTATTATCTTTTATGTATTTAAATAATTTTTTTTCTTTCCGCAAATTTGAGGGTGTCACACCCTCCAATACTGTCGAATCCAAGCTACTTTCATATGCATCATCATATGATGCAATGTACCCTATTTCCGTTGTGAAATCCGCAATGATAAATTGCCTGGAACACTTCCAGCGGATACATGACATTTATATTTGAAAATATCACTCCTACTTGGAACCTTTCCAATAGTGTTTTCTGCTTGGAACTCTTCCAACAGACAAATATTCTATAAAACACAGCCAGTTCGTAATTTCAAATCACTTTGATCAGTTTGGAAACTGAAGTCTGTGTAACCCCTTACACACAACTCACTGTAAACTCTAAACACATGGAACATACCTTTAGTCCTTCGCAAGAACTTAAGGATGTTCTTTATGGTTATCAAGTGACTCTCACTTGGATTTGATTGCAACTGATTCGTCATACTCAAAGCATGCGAATTGTCGGATTGAGTATACATCACAGCGTTTATAATTGATCCCGTAGCGGAAGCAAAAAGGACACAATTATCATGTGTTCAACCTCCTTGAACTAGTCAAAGATCTTATCAATATAAGAATTTTGATTCAACGCTAATATCCTTTTAGATTTATCTCCACAAATCCAGATATCTAAAAGATGTATTCTACTTCTCCAAAATCTTCCATCATTTAAAATGATCAATATGTTTCCACATATAAGACTGATGAAAACCATATTACTCCCACTAAACTTCATGTATAAACATAATTCCTCGGGATATCGAGAAATATTTTATGACATGATTGACACACTAATTTCAACTCTTTAGTGCTTACTTAAGACATCCTCTTAAGCTTGCAAATTAACTTAGGATAGTTAGGATCTACGAACCCACAGGTGAATATATAAAATATACTACCTCTTCTAGAATCGTATTCAAGAAGGTGGTCCTTGAGGTCCAATTGACATCATACTATTATGATATGCTGTAACCGCTAAGTATATTCGAATGTGTCGAAGAATTAAGGTTGGTGCAAAACTCTTTGCCTAACCATTTATCTTTGAAAACATTTTAATGTTCATCCATGCAAATTTCGTTCTTAAAAATCAATTTAAATTGAAGAGGTCGTACTTCTTCAAGTAAAATTTATCAGGTCACATACTTGACCATCATGCATGGAGTCCATTACGAATTGCATGACTCTAAGCCATAGCAAGAAGTTGGGACTAGAAACAATCTTTTATAAGTCACGGATTAGAATTCATCACTATTAAGGAGTGATACAATTCCACCTGACCTCTTAGGTTCCGAAGAAACAACTACTGAACAAGCAATGGAGAAACCTTTTCCGGACCATATGCTCAGTTTGTGGCTCTTGAAACATTTTCTCCCACTCTGTCTTATCAAGAAATAATCGTATTTTTATTGAAAGACAGCATCACGAGTCACAAACGCTTTGTTCTCGTGGTCAATGTAGGATTATTGAGCACTTGTTTTATTCGGATAACTTATAAATTAGGTACGCTACCTATCCATATCGTATATGAAATAAAATATGACTGTTTTAAGTTTTTTACTTTGATATGGTGGGAAAAGAAATAGCAGACAAAAATATTTAGATCCCAAGGTTAGTCAAATGGCTCAGTTTGACTTGACAAAGACAAAACCATATCGTATAAGGTTCCGTTTCTCTATGCGACAACACCTTATCTCATAATGTGTGTTAGAGAAGTTAATCGTGAAACTATTTCACAATACTTTTGGTGAAAATCAAAGTCAATACTAAGATATTAATAGTTACGATTTACTCGTAAGTCCTTGTCTAATACTCTTGGTGATTAACTACTTCACATTGAAGCTCTTTGAACTTTTCAAAGATTTCTCAGAGCACCGCATTAAGTAGAATCAAATATAATATCTACTTAAATCGATGGTAAATTAAAGTGAAATAGTCATAACCATCTCTGGTTGTGTTTGTTATTGGACCACACATATTCTTATGTAATAGGGCCAATAACTCACTAGTTCGATTTCCTTTAAAATAAAAAGGGCACGAATCATCTTGCTTTGAATACAAGATTCGCACGCACCATAAGATTCAAAATCAGATGGTTTAGGGATAGTTGTCAATACTAGCCTCTTAATGTGCTACACAATCCAGAATTAAGATTAGATTAGGGTCACCAATTCTGAGCCTTTTACAATCTATATGACAAGTAATTACTAGTTTAGGTCAAGAATATAATTACCTTTGATTGGTATAGGATAACCATTGACCAAGTATAGGCATAAAAAGATACAACGCTTGTTCTATTCACAAAAGTGAAACACTTGTGTCGTACACTAAAGTGGATACTATATTCTTTATTTTGAGGTCATGTATATAACAACGTTTATTAAAGTACACCTCTAAATCCAAAACTAGACTGATCACATTATAACTTTTATATGTCTCTATAGAAATAAAACTACAATAGTTATATTTCCCTTGTACGTTGACATTTAATCATGGTTAGTCGTCGTACGATTTATTATATGCATTGAATACATTGATGAAAACCATACTAGGTATCTAATACCCAAAAATTGCATTTAGAAAAATAAATGTCGATCATATAGATATTATGGGTGAAAATAGTACACCCAATTTATAACTCTTTAGAAAACTTGGGGCAAATTCTTTTCTTGTGTCCTACACTGTAAAATAGAATTGTCAAAAGTTGGGTTCGACACCTTGCTTGGGTTTTGACTTTACTATTCAAAATAGTCTTGCCTTTTTCCCTTGCCTTGTGCCAAACTCGTGCCAACCTACTCTTGAACCTTGTCTTAACAATTAAGAATATAAACATCATTCTTAGTGCTCCCACTCACTTTCATGAATCTCTACTTAGACAAGTATATTAGAATTATTGTGAAGACTATTCTTCATTTCATTCATGGTTTTACCTTCAAAAGGATAAACATTTCATGATGTGACTACGTTATTTGGTTATTCACGATTTTAAATAAATCGATTAACCTAGTCGTCCCAACTGATTTGGCCTCTTTTGAGGTAAGCCTCGATAAGGAGCATAATGACGACATACAAATATTTTCTTTGGAGAAAAAATTGATGTGTTATTGTTATAAGATGACGTCACTAAAAATCAAAATGTTTTTAACTAAGTGTGACTTATTCATATACTCTTCATAAGAGACATTTGCAATGGTGAAAATGAGGATCAAAAGAAAAATTCATTTTGTCATTAGCTACAGTGGTTTAAACGGAGATTGCAATCAAAATGCTACCGTATAAAATAATGGAAACTCCTTTCCACGATTGAACGGATTTTTAAGTTCATAGAAGGATAAAATATTTGTCATTTGCCCGTATTTAATAAATCTCAACGGAAAATAAACATTCATTGCTTATATAAAATTCACTTGTAAAACAATTTTAACAAGTCACTCATATAATGACCCCTCACGAAATTATATAAGTGATTCCAAGACCCATCTTTAGACAAAAATAGTCATCGCATGCTACCTTTATCTAAAAATGGTAAGTCAATACTTGACTAATTCTACACTTAGAACTCTTGGTTGACGGATTTCAACTAAATCCATCTCCTAGTCCCAAGATAACGCTTATCTCGTTGAGTCCAATCCAATTTTGGCTTGTGATCGCATCACCCTACTTACCCGAGGTAAAAAGGGACCCACGAGCGTGGTAGCCCTAATGAACACGGGGTTCATAGGTGCTTCAATTGGTAAGGCTAAATCTCAATTTTTTAAGTTATGTGAGAGGTCTTGTCAATTTAGTTATTAATTCCCTATAAGCGAACTAAGTCGGTGAATTTTGAATAACTTTGAATTGACAATCGAGAAATAAAAATGCATGTTGGCGATTTTGGCATGAGCGGAAAAATAAAGCAAGCAAATAATAAATCCTAGTATGGCCACCTAGCTAATCTAATTAACTAGACGATTACAAAATCGGAAACCAACTCCTTGGCCCCTTGCCTCTTCATGGTACATACTTCAAAAAGGCATCGTCTTTTGGAACACCGACTTCGGGAATCTCCGTCTTCATAATAATTAATTACAAAAGATACAAATAAAAATCCTATTATAAATTTGATCTAAAAATGAAATTAAATTATTACAAACGGCGATAAAATTACAACCGAATCGGTATTCCCTTACATTACGGGTAATACCGATTAAAATAATCTAGGCCATACTAGGTACAACTTGCATTAAAAATTAAATAAATGACATTCATTCATTCAACAATAACAAAATAACTAAAATGTTGTAAAAATCATGCCTAAATCGCCCTTAATACTTATCACGTTCATTCTAGCTCGGTTTTATGGATTTTATCGATTTTTAACCATTAAAAATCAATAATCAACTCTTAAGTCGTATTTAAGCTCAAAATAATTATCTAAACTGAATTAGAACTCAAAATTAGTCCCCACTAACTTTGTTTGTATTTAATTAGTTCGAATTGATCATATTTGCTAAATATAGAGGTTTAATCATAACATTTATGAAATAAACCGAAAAAAATATAAAAATCATAAAATTTGAAACCAAAAATTTTGTACATTCTGGAACATTTCCAGGAACTTTAAAAACCAGAAACATTTGCCCAAACATTTTGAAAAATTTTTATGAACAAATAACTTAATATTCAACGGTTTTATCAAATAAAAACCATTAAATATAGTAAAATAGTGAAACAAATTATAAAATTTCACCAAGATGATATAAATAAGATTATAAAATGTACCAAAAATTTTCAAGACCATAAAATGACGTTTCAATTTTATGATCATAATAATCTCTCTTTATTGACTTTTATTTTATAATAATCAATAATCATGCAAAACTTAATTAAAAGTCACGAAATTTTACATAAAGTATGTACAACATGCATGTGAGATCATATCAAACTTTCATGGCCATAATCAACATGCAACTATTTTTAGTTAACTTTTAACATAAAATATGAATATTAACATGATTTAAAGGCCATAAATCAAAATAAATAGCAAATTATTCCCTAAAACCACCAAATTTTACCACAGTCATTTTGAGGTCAGAAGGTATGCATGCAAATCAAAAATTTTGTGCAAACAAATTTTAACACAAATTTTCAATTTTACCCAAGTTATCGTATAACTCGATTTTAATGCTTAAAATCAACATGCATGTAACAATTGAGCTCTGATACCACATAAAAGTCCTAGACCTCTAATTAGACTCCTCTAATTATTTCATTAAATTACATTAACTTAATAATTTAGGATCTACTTATCATGCATGCAAATATAAAAGCATAAAAGGAAAGATAAGACGAAAACATCCTTACATTAGGTATTTTCGGTTCAATATGGGAATTAATTGATGATCCTTCATAAAACAACCTCCAAAGTAGAAGGTCTCCTTCTTGTTGCACCCAAGAATCAACCCAAATAATCTTAACTTATTATTAACTAGATAATTAGTAAGACATAATACTACTAATATTTGTATATTACTACTCTAGTAATATGTATATAATATTAGTTCGCATGTAGGTTTTGAGAGATGTTGAGTTTAGAAAGAGAAGTAAGAATAAGCATAACGAATTGAAGTGGTACAAAATTGAACAACAATTGTTCAATATATAGGCCTTATGGCCAGTCACTATATGCCATATATGGCTCTTATTTTGCTTATTTTATTCACATGCAAATGACTTTGAGTGTTGGTAGTAATTGTAATGATAATGGTGTCATAACAAGTCATTATCATATGATGGAGTGTGGTAGTAGTAGAGAATAAATGATAAGGGTAAAGTCGCGTCTCCTTAATCAAAGTAAACCTAATTCACTACTAACTAATAGTCAGCAGTAAGCAAGGTATCGAATCCACAGGGAGGCGGTAGTATTCTAATCTGTTAAACTAGGTTTGTCTCTTAAGTAACAATTTCGGGGTTTGAATTGTGGTTTCTAAACTAATAGAAATAATAACAACAACTAAAGTAAACAATAACAACTAATAATAATAACAACTAATAATAAGCAATAACAAACTAATAAGGTTGAAAACAATGAGATTAAAAGTCTAGGGTCTCAGGTTCACTAGGATTATTGTTCAGGGGTAAGGATGTAGTCAACTATCATGCAATAAAGTTATCTAAGGTCACAAGATCGGTCGATTCAATTATGCCCTTTAGATCTACAATTTAACATGCGATCGCTATCATTAAACGAGTTCTATTCAATTATCTTAGCCTATCTTAGTCTTAACCCGGTCGGTGTCAATCCTAATTCGCGAGACTAGTTAATTAATCCTGGCCAGTAATCAAACAACTAGAATTAAAACGATAATCAAACGATAACCATGCTATTGCAATTCAATTAATTAATCTACCCCTTCTAACAATCCTAGATCCCCTTTCAACCCCAGAAAGGAATTTAGCTACTCATAACGATATAAATAACAACAATAATGATTAAAGTAAACATGCTTAACATTAATGAAAGGATGAACAAAGAATAATTAAAGAACTAGAAGGTAATTAACTTGAATAACGAAGAAAGATTGAAGAATACCGATTACAAGTTGAACTAAAGACAATCGTCTTTGATGAATAAAATCCAGAGCAAAAGTAAGCTAATTTAGGGTTTCTAAATTAAAGCCTAAAAGTATTCAAAAGCATAAGGAAGCATGTCTAATTATGAAAGACGAGCTTTCTTTTTATAATACAATAGATCTAATTAATTAGGTTAAAGTTTAGGAAAATTAGAGAAAACCGCCGAAATAAAGGTTGCTCGATCGAGCAAGGTGATTCTGCTCGATCGAGCAAGGACATAGTGCGACTCGACCGAGCAATGTAGGTCTGCTCGGTCGAGCAGCCTTCATTTTAGCTCGTTTCTTCGATTTTTCTTCATTTCTTCTCTTTCATTCTCGATTCTTCTTGATTCTTCTTGATTCCCGTGCCTATCTTTCCATGATCCACCTCCGCCATGCTCCATATCTACTCAAAAAGCTCCAAATGCATCTAGTCTGCATTAAAACATAACAAAAGCGGCATGATCGATATTCTAGCTAAAATAGCGTAGAAATAAGCAAAGAAAGACGGTAAATCAAGTTAAATGCATCTAAGGGAGGCATAAAATATGTATATAAATAATGATCATCAATAAACACTATTGTTCTCCACTTGAAAGATCCGGCCTCCACATGTGAAATGTGTTCCATTTTGATTTTTGATATTTGTCCCACAAATACTTATAATCATATGTTAATTATCTTATATAATTAATTGTTAATTTGATCATATAACAATTATATGACTCAAATTAATAATCAATATACACTCAACTTTTAAGTGATATTTAACCATTATATCAATATATAATGGGTCTCACAATGTTCAGTTAATTTATTTTTCAACTCTTTGTAAATATAATTAAATAATTACCTCTACCTCAAAATATATGCATAACCTCAACTAATTTAATGAATTAATGATTAATCATTAAATTAAATCTTATTTAATCGTATTAAAATAAGACGTAAAATTTATTCAGTCAGTTATCGTATAATTGACTAATAAACTTAAGTGGAATGAGTTCGCAACTCAATTTCCAATAAATAACTCTCGTAACTAAACGTACATATCAAATATATGTAATGCTATAATTAAACTGTATCGTATACAAATAATTAGTATTCTATTTGGGTCTCATCCTATAGGTGTGACCTAAAGGGATCAGTTGATTACCGTCGTCATACGATAATAACGTCAAACTCTAGTTAGCCATGCAATACCGATTTACGTTAATCAACTGACGTGGAGTATCAAAATATACTAATCATGCCACGTATATTCCAAATGAGATTTATTATATAAATGCACTATTGTGGAGGACACTTACTCCAACAAGTACTACAAGGAGCATTTGGATGATTCAATACCTTGGGGGAATATAAATTAAAAATGAGTTCGGAGTGTGTGTCCAAGGATGTTAGGGGTAAGATGAAGGAGTTTGACTCATTTTAGATGACGAAGGATATGATTGTTACGGATTATTATAACAAGTTCACCAAGCTGGCAAGTTATGTGGACGATATGCAGTGGAGTCGGAAAGCTCTAGCGGATAAGTTCGATAAGGGATTGATCTTAAGGGTCATGGACAAACTACCTCTGGGTATGGTTTTTGACCTAAAGGATGCTTATGATACGGTTGGGCAGGCAGAAGGACGGGCATATAAGACCAAGGAGGCAAATGAGGCTATGAGTGAAAAGAGGAAGGCTGAGAGTGAAGGGGGAGGCAAGTCCACCTATAAGAGGGGTAACTTTAACCAGACCCAATCTTATTCAGGAGGTGGTGGCTATGGCCGAGGACAGCTGTATGGAAGGATAGGTGGCCAAAAATTTAGCGAGACTTCGGGGGTTAGGTGCCATAGTTGTGGTGGCTTAGGCCACAAGAAGTTTGTATGTCCGACTGCTGTAGAGGGTGGAGGTTATCACCCGTCTTACCAGATGAGTTATTTGCGGGGTCAGGGGTAGGTCGTTCTTTGGCTTCGTGGAATAGGCAAGGAAATTAGAGTGATAGAGGCGGTGGCTACAACCGCAATGGTGGGAACTATCAGCACGGAACAACAATGTGAACCAGGGTTTGGCATCAAAATTTGTAGCATCAGCTAGTACCGTTCAAGGGGGGGGGGGGGGGGTTAGAAGAGCAGTGGAAAAATTTTCTTAATGGACAAGCAGGCAGCCGAGGATGACGCAAGTGGTGACTGGTATGTTTCTTGTTACCAATATTTTGTCTTTCGTTTTATTTGATTCTGGGGCGACCCATTCGTTTACGTCTAAGAGTCATGTTTTAATGTTGGGTCTTGGAGAGAGTGAACCTTTAACATATGAGGTATTAATACCATTTAGGGAGTCCGTGTGTTGTTGTAAATTGTTCAGGGGTGTGTCCATGATTGTGGGAGGGGTAGACTTCCCGATTAATTTGTCTGAATTTTCTTTAGAGGGGTTTGAGGTCATTGTCGGGATGTATTAATAGCATCAGCAAGTATTGATTGTCATCAAAATATGGTGTCTTTAAGGTGTTCTAAGGGAGTTAGAGGGTCATATCAAGGGTTTGAAATGAGGCCAAAGGTCAAACTAATAACGGCGATTACCTTGAAGTGATACATGAGGAAGAGGTGCCAAATGATTTTGTGCCATGTGAGGGATACCATAATAGAGGAGCCATCAGCAGCGCAAATAGAGGTGGTGAATGAGTTTGAGGATGTTTTTCCGGATGAGAAAGGATTACCTCCGAAGAGGGACATTGATTTTAGTTTGGAATTGAAGTCGGGAACGGGACCTATTTCAAAGGCCTCGTACCGTATGGATCCTAAGGAGTTAAATAAGCAGTTGAAGGATTTGCTAGATAAGGGGTATATCATGCCCAATGTTTCACCGTGGGGTGCACCAGTGTTGTTCGTAAAGAAGAAGGATGGCAGTTTACGGTTGTGCATTGATTACAGTGAACTGAACCATGTTACAGTTAAGAATAGGTATCCATTACGTAGGATTGATGATTTTTTCTATCAGTTGACTGGAGCTGGGGTGTTCTTTAAGATTGATTTTAGATCAGGTTATCATCAGCTAAGGATTAAGAACGTTGACATTTTGAAGACAACATTTCATTCGAGGTATGGTCATTATGAGTATGTGGTGATGCTGTTTGGGTTGACTAACGCACCAGCGGTTTTCATGGATCGTATGAACCAGATTTTCAGCCCATTCATAAACAATTTTGTGCTGGTATCCATCGATGATATCCTAGTGTATTCTAAGACTAAGGAGGAGCATGTGGAGCATTTGAGGTTAGTGTCGCAAATTCTGAGAGATAAACAGTTTTATGCTAAATTGTCCAAGTGCGAGTTCTAGTTGGAGAAGGTGTCGTTCCTAAGTCATATAATCTCTAAAAAAGGGGTAATGTTTAGTCCGAGTAAGAATGAGACGGTGTCTAATTTGGAGGCACTAAAGAATGTGGCTGAGGTGAGAAGTTTCTTGGGTTTAGATGGGTACTATAAGTGGTTTGTGAAGGACTTCTCGAAGATTGCTAGACCTATGACGGCGTTGATGAGGAAGGAGAACAAGTTTCGCTAGGATGAGAATTGTGAGACAACATTCGAAACCTTAAAGGTGTGTTTGATCCCAACTCCTCTCTTAGCATTACCATATGGGAGTGAGAATTTTGAGGTGTATACGGATGCTTCGAAGTGTGCTTTAGGTTGTGATCTAATGCAGAATGGGAAAGTGATAGCCTACGCGTCGAGGCAGCTGAATCCGTATGAAGAGAATTATCCTACTCATGACTTGAAGTTGGGTACAGTTGTATTTGCTTTGAAAATTCGGAGAAACTATCTGTATGAAGCTACTTTCAAGGTGTTTTCCGACCATAAAAGTTTAAAGTATATCTTTACCCAAAAGGAGCTAAATAAGAGGCAATGATAGTGGATCGAGCTGATTGGTGACTATGATATGGAGATCTTCTATCATAAGGGAAAAGCTAATGTGGTGGCGGATGCGTTGAGTCGGAAGAGTGTCCATTCCATATGCACATCTATGTCCTTGATGTGATTGCGCTATGAGGTAGCAAAGATAGGGATAAATGTGATTCGGAAGGGAGAAGCTACAAGTGATCTAACGATCGAGCCAGAATTGTATGATGATATCCAGAGCAAGCAGCTACTTGACTTGAAGATTGAGTTGTGGAAGAAAGGGGTAAAGGAAAGTACTACTCCTAGGTTTTCTCTTCATGCGGACGGCAGTGTTCGGTTTGAAGGACAGTGGTGTGTGCCTAGTGATGTTGAGCTGAGGAAAGTGATCATGGTCGAGGCTCATTGTACTTCTTATTCGGTTCATCCAGATGGGGATAAGTTATACAAGAATATGAAAAAGACATTTTGGTGGTCAGGGATGAAGAAAGAGGTGGCATATTTTGTGGCGAGATGTTTGACGTGTCAGCGGGTTAAGGGGGAGCATTGAAGACAGCAGGGTAAGGTCTAGTCTTTGAGGTTCTGGAATGAAAATGGGAGTCGATATCTATGGATTAATTGGTGGGACTTCCGAGGTCGCAGAAAGATAACTATATGATTTGGGTAATCTTGGATCGATTAACCAAGTCATCTTATTTTCTTTCTATAAAGGATACGTGGAACAAAATTAAGTTAGCATTAGCTTATCGGAAGAAAATGGTGACATTGCATGGGGTCCCAAAAGATATTGTGTCAGATAGAGATGTGCGATTCATATCCTGATTTTGACAAGAGTTGGAGGAGATGATGGGAACAACCTTGAAAATGAGTACAACATTTCATCCTGATACGAATCGTCAGACTGAGAGGACGATCAAGACTTTGGAAGATATGTTGAGGGCGTGTGTGTTATCGTTTGGTGGTGGTTTAGAGGATAAGATGGATTTGATTGAAATATCTTACCATAACAGCTACCATGCGAGTGTCGGGATGGCACCATTGGAGGCTTTGGATGGGAGGAGATCTAAGAATCTTGTTTGTTGGGATGACAGGTCGGAGGCCATGGTTTTAGGACCACATATGAGCCTGGATACGATTGAACAAGTTAAGTTGATCCGCCAGAAGATGAGAGCAGGGCATGATTTACTGAAGAGTAATGCAGATCTACATCAATGGGATTTTGAATTTCAAGTAGAGGATAAGGTTCTCTTGAAAGTGTCGCCTATGCGGGGAGTTATGAGATTTGGGAAGAGCGGCAAGCTGAGCTGGAAACTTATTAGCCCTTATGTGATCTTGGATTGGATTGGCGAGGTGGCATACCGATTAACCTTGTTACCTGCTCTTGCTCGGGTGCACAATATAATCCATGTATCACAGTTACGGAAGTATGTTAGTGACACTTCCCATTTGCTAGAGTTAAAGACTATTGAGTTGGATAAAGCACTCACCTATGCCGAGGTGCCAAAACAGATATTTGACAGCAAGGTGCGCAAGACAAGAAATGGGGACACGACTTTGCTTAAACTGTTATGGTCATGTGGAGGAAGCAACTTGGAAGGCTAAAGATACTATAAAGGAGCGGTATCCGCATCTTTTTTAGCATCTATATTTGGTTACGGGGTCGTAATCTTATTCTTTAAGGGGGTAGGAGACGATCGCGTTTTTATTTCATGGTTTCGTTGGTAATGGTTATGGTTTAGTTAGCCATTGTAGTAGTTTGGTGTCGTCTTAGTTACGGTGATGTTAGTGGTGTCAAGTAGGGAGCATTTTGTTGAGATCTTGTGTGCTTTGATGAGTATCGAGTTGTGAACTTCAAGAATAAAGTTCGTTCTTAAGGAGGGAAGAATGTAATACTTCGTATTTTTGTTGGTCTTGTACTTGGTCGAGTAGATGGTATTCGACCGAGTAGTCGAGTCTGTCGCTTAGGCATCTTTCTACGGGGGTGGCACTCGTTTGAGTATGGTGAGTACTCGACCATTGTAGTGTGCTCGATCGAGTGTCAGAGTGCACTGGTCTGACGACTTTTACGAGCGGTTTTGAATTATGATAATTAAGAGGTATAAAAGGATTTCGTCAGTTAACTACCCAGTAAACTCTCTTAAAACTCTCTCTAAACCTATATTAATCATCCTAACTCTTTTCTAAGCTTTGATTGGCATTGCTAGTTCGTCGGAATCGTTCGTCGTAAGTATCTCTACATTGAATTTATTTGGGTATTGTTGGGTAGTCTTTTGAAACCCTAATCTGTTTTAAGGGATACGATAAGATTAGTTGTTGAATTAGATTATTAATTGTTATTAGGGGAAGGATTCCCTTGATTATGCTTGCGTATTGCGGGAATTGCTTTGAGGTAGGGTTTCCCTACTAAGGACTTTCGTATGTTGATTAATGTATACTATTGTTGATGATGATATTGTTGAGGTGGTTACTATGATGATTGTGATGATGGTTGATGATGATGTTTTTTGTGATTGTGATAGGTTACTGGTTATATATTGGTGGTCCTCCGGGAGACGGTACCACATCCCGAGTTCGTCTCTCGTAGCTCTCCCGCCACGACTGGAATATGCACATTAATGTCCCGGGAACTTTCGCTGCGGTGAGAGGGGTTGTTGATGTCCAGTGTTGCGGTCTGGCATCGTAGGTGGAATGGCGTTCAGATCTGCTGTCTGACGCTAGCAGAGGTGACCGCTTCGTCGGGAACTCGGTTATTGGAGTTTGGAGATGATACTGGCTACTGTTTAATTGGTCACCTTGAGATGATTGTTGATTTTTGTTTATGCG
This sequence comes from Heliosperma pusillum, assembly GCA_022085475.1. Classification (NCBI taxonomy): domain Eukaryota; kingdom Viridiplantae; phylum Streptophyta; class Magnoliopsida; order Caryophyllales; family Caryophyllaceae; genus Heliosperma; species Heliosperma pusillum. The sequence goes on along the minus strand of JAIUZE010007979.1, from coordinate 66,725 downwards.
TTGATTGATATATGATGGTACTGACCTCGTTTATGTTTTCAAAACAGCTGTGATCCATTGGGAAATGGAGAGCATGCGTCTAGGAGGTATTTCACTAAGCATGTGTGGGATTGACGTGAGATGTCGTTGATGATGAGTCTAGCTTCCGCTGTGTTTGAGATATTAAACTTTTATTAATTTGAGTATTCGGACCTGAGAGTTTGTTTTGTTTTGGTTTGAGATAATGTATTCAGTTTAAAGTCGATTTTAATAAATGTCTTTTCATTATTGTCTATTTGAAATCATCTACCTCGGGCAACTGAGATGGTAGTAACTTTGTTTAAAGAAAGCCCTTAGTAAACCTTTTTGGTAGACAGGGGTGTTACACTTAGAGCGCACTTAATTCAATAGATTGAGAAAAGTTGGTTTAATAATGTCTTAACATACCAACTAAATACAAAGTTAGCTTCTTTTCCTCTAATCATACTTACCCACTAGCTATACCACAAGATTATAGTAAATATGGATGAACCCATCCAAACTCACCCTTCTTAACATGACAAGTAAGAATAACCATCAAGACTCACAAATCAAGGGCGTAAAGATTAAGACCAAATGGTAAAAGCTAGGATGCAATCACTTAAGATTGACCAATACAAAAGTGAAGCACAAACTCATTCCTCTTCATAAAAATGTCTTATTCAACCCAAATAGAAATAGAAATGAAGTTGCTTCAAATAAGTTAGATCGATTAACCAACTTCTATAAACTTTGCACTAATCAGGTAAAATAAAATGTAGACACGATCAAGCAATACAACCATTCACTGAAAAATTAACAATAACACTAGGAAAGAGTAATAAGTAGATAAATAGGGATTAGAAGGTCATACAATGTAGAAAGAAGAAAACTTTGACAAGATTACACCAAGCTAATGGGTTTCGCTACCCATAGTCTTCAAAACCAAAGAAAGATTACACATTGATTACCCTAATACAGCTCTAAAACCAAAAGATTAGATATCAATATTCTCAAGGGTAAAGGATACTCCAACAAATATGAAATATCTCCCTTATATAGTCTTCTAGAAATTAGGTATTGGAACACAAATGCAAAGCCTGTGAAGAAAATTGAAATAGCTAGAACCTGCGAAGTACTCGTTGACTTTTCATCCCCGTTCACCGGGTCTTTGGGTTGACTTTGTGTTGACGAGCCTTAACTTGCTATTCTTGGCTTCGCCTTGATTTCAAAATTGAAATTACAAACACAAAGCAAAATCCATCCAACGATTACACGACTCGAGACTTAATTACATATAATTAACCCAAACCAAAAGATATGGCCCAATCAACGGAATTAGAAAAAAGACAGGATGCACTCAATTAGCCAAAACATATGCTAATGACACTTAATTAAATGCAAAAAATAAATAAAAGCATATAGAAGACACGACGCGTTTTGGAGTTGTCAAATACCCCTACACTTGAACTTTTACTCGTCCCGATCGGTTTTGTGGTGATGCAAAATGAGAAAGTGATGTGATCTTGAGGGTGAAGAGGTGTCCATTCATATATGGCAAGATCAAAGGTTCCTCGAAGACGCATCTTTTACTCGTCCCGACATCGAGAACATTAGTAAAATGAAGAGTAGAATATGGAGACAATGAGAGAGAGAAAGAACCTATATGAGAGAAAGGAAGACTGGAGCCATCACAAATGATAATTTTGTCATATCAATCATAAAGTGGCTGGAGGGAGAGAGTGAGAAGGTCACTGGTGATATGGTGTGTAGCAACTTTGTTCAGAAGCCGGGAAAAGGAGGAAACATGCAATGGTATGGGTAGTGTGAGCTTAAGGTTGAGCGGAGTTGAAGGGGAGGGAGGTTCGTATTTTATTTTGGACAAAGGCAGTGAGATCGAAATAGGAAAAGTGTTTCTGGAAGTTACGACAGTTGAGAAGAAAGTGGCCAGGGATGCGATAATATTGACACTTACCCGTGAAGGGAGTACGCATGGTGAAAGTGTTCGGAGTAGGCGGGAGGGGAGGAGTGGCAGTAAAGGAATATGAAGGATGGTAGTTGTCAGATTAAAAGGAAGGATGTTTTGTAGTAGCATGGACCGAGGCAGAGAAGACGAGAGAAGGGATGAGTTGAGCGAGAGTAAGATTTAATTCAGGATTTCTGAGTTTTTAATGAAGAATTTCGAAAGAAATTAGATTGTCACACGAATGAACGGCATCGATGACGGAACTGTAGTAGTTATAATCAAGAATTTTAACGATCTTATCGATTACATCTTTATCATCCATGACTATGCCAATGAGGGTTGTGTAACATCCACGATTTTTGATTTTGACTATGAATATTTTAAATAATCGTTATTTAGATTTAGTTTGGTATAGTTGGTAGACACCGTTTCATTCTCCTTCATTTGGAGCCCATAAATGGGTTATACTCGAAATTCTACTGGAATCGACCCACTTTAAGTTTTGGGCCAAGTTAAGCCATTGTTGAACCTTTTCGTATGTCATATCCTTGAATCAACCGACCTCACATTATTTCTCCCAACTAAAATTTCAACAAACTTTGTCTAACCAAAACCTCTATTAAACTTATCTCTCTTAAAAGATTGAAAGCTTCATAACTCTACCATTCCTTCACCAAATCTATTGATTTTGGTACCAATCTTCCTCTTTCTTCATCCTTTATCTTTCTAAGACATTTACCATCTTTTCCATTATTTCTAAAAGTTCATCGTTCTATAAGATGGATATTTCTCATCGTTTTGTATCTTATGTTTATTTGGTGACTTGGAGGACCCGGACAAGGACTATTATCTTATCGAAGAGGATTTAGAAAAGTAGTCGTGCTAATAAGGTAAAATAGACGAGTTACTCGGCATTAATTTGGTTGTTATATTATGTGCCTTAATTTAGTTTTAAATGAGAAAGTTATATTCTTTATGCATTCTAGTCCCTTGAATATGATTGTAGTATGTTGAATGGTTTATATGTGATTCACATGCTACTGGATGTCTTATATGTTGTTGGAATTCTCGTGAAATTGTTATTTGGATTAACCTATGGATTTTATGGTGGATTATGTGCTTGTAATCTTCATATTATGTTTATAATCATCTTCATATGTGAATCTATTGTCCTATGTTCTTGCCCTTGAGACGATGTTGGGATTCACATGATCGTTGTGTTGTTGTTTGAGACGGATTTGTGTTGGAATCGCCTTTCTTTCGAGTGTTGTGTGCCTTGTTGCGAAATTGTTGTTGTTTCGTGTTTCAAAGCCCTAAGGACTACTCGACCAAGTGCCCTCGAGAGAGTCTTTTGTGAAATCCGTGATTATTTTCACCTGACGAAGTACACCCTTTTACTCGATCGAGTAAGGTCACTCGACCGAGTGCCAAAGCAACGTGATCGAGCATGCCTACGTTGAGTGGCCCCCTTGAATTGTGACTTGTTCAAGTACCCATGTACTCGATCGAGTAAGAGGTCACTCGGCCGAGTGCCCCCATTGAGTACGAATCCTACGTCAAATGACTCGAACGAGTACCTCTTGTACTCGGTCGAGTAAGTGCGTACTCGCCTGAGTACTTGAGTTGATCGATCGAGCGGCAGATTAAAGAGGTCCTTTGTTGTTTATTCCTTCTTTAATGATATGTATGATGTTTTATCTCGCATGTAACAATGAAGGACCTACTTTATATCCCTTCTTGGTGTTGTTAACGGTTCTTGGATGTTTCCCTTGTGCACGATTGGTCATATGTACCTTAAATAGTTGGTTGAGTCGTGTTTGTTGGATAGATTTGAACTCTTATTCTCCATTTGTACCCTTATACCTATTGGTCGAAGCGATACGGGTTCATTCTTATGTGGGTATTGCATATGCTAGTGTGAAAATGACAACGTTGTTGTGAGGTGAACTTGTAGCATTGATCAACCTTTACGTCAAATGTTTTATTTGTGCGAGGTGTTGTCATTGCATGTAGCGTACTTGTTTGTCTATTAGACCTTTTCCTTCCGTGTTGATAAGCCGAATTTGGGTGCTTTAACTTTTTCGCCTCTTTCGTGATCTTGAGCCAATTCAGAGTACCCGACTTTCGTTGAGTCGCTCGAGTCTTGGATGTGAAATGTTTATCGCATATCGAATCAATAAATGTGCATCTCGAGAGTATGGCCATGTTTAGACTAGGAATGTATTATGATCGTTGTCATACCCGGAGAATTAAATTTTTGTGTATGCGAAATGTTTATCGCATACGGTCTCGGAAAGTGTTCATCCCATAGACTTATTCGTCTTATATGTCTTGCAATGTATCGATTCTAGGGCATTTCATTTACCGTGAGAGTATGTTTGATATGTATGGATTTGATGTACGATTGGATTGTTGGTATGTGTGTCTTATTACTACGCCTCAGATATTTAATTGATTTTTTTTTCTTATCATAGTTTCTTCCCTGTTTTCTAACCTCTTCGGTCATATATATGAGTTCTAGTAGTGAGATACAAGCCACCTAGTGCTTATACGATTACCAAGGTCCCCTTGTCTATTCTGAAGTCTATCTTGGTTTGTCTAGAACATTTCTTATATGCTTATGACGTAGTTTGATACTCTTTCACTTGTTAACTAATGATTTATATAAGTATGTATGGTATAAATGCTTATGTGTGATGTATGTTTAAATGTTGTAATTTCTCTTGTTTTCTTGTCATGTGGTTGGGAGAAGCCCGAGTTACTTCCCACTGATTGTGGTATTCATGTTTCATGAATGAATAGGTTGCAGTCCATGTTGGTTTTGGGCGAGACATGTGTGAACTAGCGAGCATTAATACTCGACGGTTACTTTATCGCTTAGACTCTCTTTTTTAGACTTATCGTTTTGAGGGACTTAGTTCCCCTTGTGGTAACTTTACTCTTTTTCGAATTTGTGTTTGAAAACTCCTAGTGGTTTGAATAAAAAATTTAAAAACCATATTTTTTCCGCTGCATTTGTGTATGTTTATTTTCCATTGTCACAGGGGTGTCACATGTTAATTCAGTGATGCAAGAGGGGATTTTTTGCATATATTTTGAGATGGAAAGATCGCCTTTGGTGAGATTATCAAGACGATTTTGTATTTGAATTAAATGACTTCGAGAGGGGTTAGCATAACGTTTCTCAAGTTTGCGCCATACTTCATGTGAAGAAGTGGCCTTAAGGACGAGAGGAGAGATAGAGAAGTAAAGAGTGCCGATTAAAGCACCCTTATTGAGGTTGTCTTGGCAGAGAAAAGTAGCATAGGCAAGATTCGGGACAGTTTTTAAGTTGGAAGTGGCAGTTCAAGGGGGTTGGGATGGGTACCATCGACTTATTTAAGTAGATCGAAACCCAAGCGTGGATTATTGAGGATCAAGGGCTCTGATACCATGTAGAATCTATGTTTTTTTTTTCTAACGAAGCGTGCACCTAGTCGCATTATAATAGAGGAGAGTGGGGATTCGAACCTATGACCTAATGTCCACAAGTCAGTTTAACTACTAGATAAGACATCTTTGGTATGTAGAATTTATGTTAATAATGACTTATTTTCATCGACCATATATAGTTACCAGATAGACCTACGGTACACATTCCTTAACCTTCAAGCTAGAATCTAAATATACCTTCTAGAAAATAATTGCAACTATACATTTACCAAAAAATACAATAGAAAAGATATGATACAATAAAATGATTAGCTTAACACTTTCAACATAAGGGCTAAGTTGCTACAGTTGACGTATAAAGAATTCTCTTGTGTTATGGTCTTTTTTGTATTTTTTCTTTTGCAAAAAGAGATCACTTGTGGTCATTTTTAATCAATAGTTACCATTATTTATTCAAAAGTGGTTAAATCATTATTAAAAAGTGATTATTTTTTTTACTGTTTGCACGAACGACCGTCACACAATAATATTAAAGAAAATTCTCACGGTACCCCAAATTTTGACATTTTGCCTGAAATACCCAAATTTTTTACCCGATAAACTTTAAGTAGCCATAACTCGTGTTTACAAACACGGAAATTGACGTTTTTTTTTTTACAAAAAAGTGTATTTGGATCATGTGGCTTGGAATTTCTGTATGGCAAAGTCTTTTTTACCGAACAAACTTTGAGTGACCATATCACTTGGTCAAGAGTTCCGAACTTGCTAAAAAAATTTCTCAAATTGTAGTTCTCAAAAGATAAACCATTTGAAAAAAAAAATCGTCATTTTCCGAGTTTATAAATGCAAATTATGGACACTTAAAGTTTTTCGGGTCAAAATTTAGGTAATTCGGACAAGTTGTCAAACCTCGTGGGGTCGGGTGGGAATTTTCCGCTAATATTATCTAAATTTATTATAAATTGCAGCATTAAAGTTATTTGGTTGACCTTTTTGGAGTATTGTTTGTTAGTAATAAATGGAATTGTAAATTTAATTGGTAACGAAGAGGGTGGACTCCGTGCTGTCATGGTTAAGGAGGACAGATGTATGAGTAAAGCAGAACATTGAGAAGAGCAAACAACTTTAAACCCACAAAAATGACATGCTTAGATAATTATATAACCCACCTGTTTTACTTTTCATGGTTTCAATATCCTATGTTATAGCAATCGTAATTGAATGGATGGGAAAAAGTTGCATGTCATAGCCCATAGAAGCTAATTATAGTAAGGCATCTGAGTATGTATTAAATAGATACGGCCCCATTGCCTGTTGCCGAAGCTAGTTATTGTAACAAGAATGATGGCAGCTTTATCTACTGTCAATCTGCCAATCTGCCGTTGCATATCTAATTAACCAGACCCTATTCTGGTTTTAGGAGGCAAACCAGAGTTTTAAAAAGCATTTTTGCTGACGCTTTATTTTCTACTCAATTATTTGCATTTGGTCTCTTTTTAGACTTGCTATTTTTAATATGTACCAATAAGACGAGTTTTTGTATCGACTTTACAGTTGAATATAACCACTTTAGGAAAACAAGTTACCATTAACGATAAAAATACCTGAATTATAGCGGTTACATTTAATAATAAGAACGGGTACAAAACCTCGTTTAAGGGTCAGACCAAAAAAGTTGGTCTCTAACAAAAATTTGTGATTTGCATCTATGTAAGTTGGCCTAACTCATGTCTACCTTTCGTCAACTTGTTTCTTTTTTCTTAACTTTTTTTGGAAATTATAATTCTAATTCCTTTGTATTAAGGCTGTTAAAAAGCATAGTTACTTGACCGGTGCCTCACAAATGGAAATTCTTGATTATTACCTTGATTAGGACTAGCATTATGCATTATTTAGTCATACCATATTATCCTCGTGAAATTTTAGCTAATTTGGCGTCCGTGGGGTTCTTTTTAGGATAAAATTAGGGTTATGTTCTTTGATGGACATGTTTTACTCTTTCATAGACATAATTGACCAATTTATCCCTCCATTTCAATTTCTAACTTCTCTATTCAAATCTCATTTTTGAATTATGCCACCTCCTTTCACCACCTATGGTTGCCGCCGCCGACCAACCCTCTCCCTCGCCACCCTTGACCGGCTGCCCACCGGACTGCACGCCCGACCAGTCGACTACCATCGTCAACCACCTCCAGCCACGCCACCACCACCTGGACCACCCTACCTCTTACTCAACACAACCACCACCTCAGATCCCCCACCTCTTGCACACGCACATGCGGCCCCCCTTGCAAGCCTGCCTGCCTTCGTCTCCCTCTGCAGATGACGGTCCAACCGCCACACCCTTCCCGCTCCCCTGACATCCTAGCCACACCTTCCCCCATAAACCCTAATTTCAAAAATCATGTTTTTATCTAACCCTAATTTAATCAATACATGATTATTTGCATCTATTTTGATACACATAGTGAATGAATTAATTAGTGAAATAAGAATTATTGTTTGATTATGAGAAATAAGATTAATTATTGAGTAATTTGATGAAAATTTGATTAGTTTTAAGAGAAGGTGAGGATATCATTTGTTATCACTATTTTCTTTTTCATTAGTAGAAGGGTAATGTGTGGAAAAATTATGCCAAAAAGTCCATGAAAGAGTAAAATTTGTCCATGAAAGAGTACTTACGTAAAATTATTGGTAAATCCTGAGACAAGACTCACATGAGTTTTAAGAAAGACTTATTCAAGATTTCCAATAATCTACCAAAGTCTTGACAAAGTCTTAAGTCGAGTCTTAGAAATTCAAGACTCAACTTAAGACTTTTGTAGGGCCTTTAAACATTTTTTTAAGGAAAGTAATTCAATGAATGGATTCCATATGCCATAATTTTTTATTTGTTTACCTCAAGATTTTATTCTAGTGAAGTGAAAAAGAAGAGTCTGAGGTGAGTCTGACTGATAATGTATATAGTATGAGGTGCTGAGGTGGGTCTGAACAATAAAACAAGAATGAAAGTAAGTGGAAAGCTGATATGACAGAGTCTTAAGACTATGGTGAGTCTTTCCAATAATCATAACCTTACGCATGTCGGAGGTTTAGGCAATACGTACTAAACTTGTCACTCGATTATGTTTATGACCAAACTAGGAATGCATCTTTAATGTGTATAACCTCTCTTTAAAACTCAATTTAGACTTTCTTATATCTCTAGTTTATCCTTTAGCTTAAGTAAAATTACATAAGATAATACAAAAGACCCAATTATACACACGCACTAAGTAATATTAACGGGTCTTAATATGAGTATTGGATTTCTAAGACCCATTCTAAAATCCAAATATTTTGTTAAGATCGAGTATGATGCATGTGTGTTACAGCGTAAATTTAGAACCATATCCCTTTAATTAAAAAAAATGAAAATAATGCCAATTTGATGGAGGGTGGTGGTTAGTAAATTAGCACAATATTGATAATTCACACAATTACCATTATAAATTTAATAATATGGAATGAAATATGAGAAAAAAGATAATTGTAAAAGTAGAATGGATAAAGTAACTTATAAGTTAGTTGCCTTACCTTCTATCTAGCCTGTGAACTAATCACTTTCACAAATCACAATGTGCTATCAACGGATATCTATTGGTTTGTCATAATAAGAACTATGTTTGTAACACCCGTATTTTTAATTAGACAAGTAATTGTTAGCGCTCAATTTAGTAAGGGTACAAATATTATTTTTTAAGGGTAAATGAGCCTAATATCTAAAGAACGGATATTGGGCATGGTCAACTATATGACAAATAAGAGAAGACTGGGGTTTAAGAAGACGGGCTTTGATCCGGGAAAGGGCGTCACCGTACAAGAAGAATTGGAGGAGTTGCCAACGGTCATCAAACAATTTCCCACTAAGGAAGTAGTTAGAAGGACTGGTGAAGATTGTCTATATAAGGAAGCATTCACCAAGATAGAACACACACAACTAAAAATACAACTTAATATATCCTTAGATCTTAGATTTCTAATCTATCTTAGATTTGATTATATTAGCCAAGTGTAGTCATCCTTCAATGGAGGTAATTAGTCATCTATCCGTTAGTTTGTAATTTAGCATCTACACGTACTATTCTGAAGTCTCTATTGACGTTGTGTAATTGGTATTTTCTTAGTAAATAAGTATCTTTGAATATTATTGTGTTTAGATTATAGAATCACATCATTCACCCTCTGGCACTAAATTATAATAATTTAGCACTGTTTTTAGATCAAATATATACAATCGTGGCTCAAACCCATTCATTTAGGGTACTTCACAAAGTGTATGAGGGCAGTTACAATCTCCAGGATACCTTGAGGTATTGTGCTTGTTTCCACACAATTAATTTTTTGGTAACACAAAAAGAGGATTAATATAATTAGTACTTTTAGCATTGTAAATCCCATTATCAGAAAGTGGAAAATGTGCTTAAGGACGATCAAGGTAAAGAGGAAGATTTTACTAATGTTGATAATATATCCTTACCAAAGTTATCTAGTAGTGATTCATTTAAGACTACCCATGAAAGAAACTTGCACAACCCTCAGTCTAGGTCCACTCCTACTGAAGAACTTTATTAATACATATTAAGAGTCGGAGCACATGAGAAGTGTGGCAGATAACAAATATTATGTGAACAAACGTTATCTACGCAAACTATATAAGAAATATGTAGGGTATTTGAATAATGTGTTGGTTGCAATTAAAAGAAAAATAGATCTCTAATAAGTCGGAATAAATAAAACCATTTTGTTACTTATTAGAAAATAAAAGATCGAAATATTGCACCAAGTAATAATCGATGATACCATGAGTTAAAGAGTTAACAAATTGTACAAGTACAATTTTTTTTGTGGCTCCGTCTTGAGATAGAACCCTCTATCGATAGTCCACGTATGATTGAGAATAAATGCTAGTCTAGTATCTTTGTGAGATGTTTTAATGGTTTCTATTAGAAAAGAAAAAGAACAACATTTCTTTCTTTTCTTCTAGGTTATACGTTTAACTAAAGAGTCAGAGAACTACTTTCTCAATCTCTCAACCACCTAACTATACATAAGGAAAAAGAATCAATATTCTATAATTTCCTTAAATAAAGCCATCAATCAAGGGATTTCAAACCACCTTGATTATTTTCCCTCTTAATAATATTTTGACGGATATATGATATTTCTTAATTATGTCACACATAACAATAAGTCGGTCCATATAAAAGTCTCTCCGCGTCTTAATCAATATTAAGTTGTGTGACCCAATAGGATCAGTTTAATATAGTAGCAAATTAACACATTAATTTAAATATTATAATTGGTCTCTAGCAAGACATTATAACCACCTACATTTAACTGACGGTTTTTCACATATAAATTGTATTATTGTAGGACATTTCCAACAATCTCCCACTTGTCCGATAAGTGTACAATTTAAAATTTCTTTGTCACTTAATGTCTCGTTCAGACATAAGGTAAGTCCAACGTCATCCTTATAAAGCCTAAACATGTTTCTCGAATCTGAGTCGGTCTGTTAAAGACAAATGATTAACTATTAATTCATTTGAGCACGACCATGCATTTTACAGTCCCGACTTCTCGAGTGGCCTAGAGGCAACAATCTCTTTGAAAATAAAGGGGCGGACAATCCAATCTTGCTCAACTACGTTTCTCTTTACAATTCATGGTGATCCGATCATTGCCTTTATAATCCCCTATTATGGCGGACGTTTGACGTCAAAATACATCAATTCTCACATGAGTCAAAATAATGAACTCAGGTCGAGGAATTTCTCCAGAGTGTTTATGAAAGTTCTTATGACAAATAGAAAGACCTAAAGAACTCCCACTTTGGGTCTTCCCAGTAAGTATTCAGTAATACATACCCACACAATAGATATAGATATCCAATATCTCATGATCTATGAAACTTGATCATCAATCTACTTGTATACTAATCACTTAAATATCATTAATGTCCCAACTTAATCATGTGATCAGGGGACAAAAATAATCTACTTTTCAGTTTTACTAATAGGATTTCAATAATCAAATCTTATCTGATTGCCTATGCTGAATCATATATTATTTTGGAATTTCATTCAATTAAACCAAGACTGAACGAAAAATAAATTTTTATTTAATGAATCATAACAGTTTTACAGTTATGTCAAAACATAAATCAAAACTATATAAATTAGCACCATTCACCAATGTGATTGGTTCCTATTGCGACCGTACGACCATCATGCTTCACTCGCGCAAGGGGTTTAGTAAATGGGTCTGCAACATTTGCATCTGTATGAACTTTACAAATTCGAATATCACCTCTTTCGATAAACTCTCGAATAAGGTGATATTTTCTGAGCACGTGTCTGGATTTTTTGTGTGATCTAGGCTCCTTTTCTTGAGCAATGGCTCCATTGTTGTCACAATAGAGATCCAGTACAGTGACAATGCTAGAAACTACACCTAGCTCAGTAATGAACTTCTTAATCCAAACTGCCCCTTTTCCAGCCTCTAAAGTTGCGATGTACTCAACCTCTGTTATAGAATCGATTGTGGTGCTTTTCTTGGAACTCTTCCAGCTCACTGCTCCTCCATTCAGACAAAAGACGTGCCCTGATTGCGACTTGCAATCATCCTTGTCTCTTTGGAAACTAGAATCAGTGTAACCCTTTACACTGAGATCATCTTCTCCACCATAAACTAAGAAGTAATCCTTAGTACGATTAAGGTAATTGAGGATATTCTTAACTGCTGTCCAATGTGCTTCTCATGGATTGGACTGATATCTACTTGATGCACTTAATGCGTAAGCGACATCTGGCCTGGTAAAAATCATGGCATACATAATAGAACCTATCGTAGAAGCATAGGAAACCTATCGCAGAAGCATAGGGAATATTAGTCATACGCTTTTGCTCAACAGGCCCCGAAGGACATTGTTTCTTGCTAAGCGTAACACCATGGGAAGAAAACCCTTTTTAGAGTTCTGCATATTGAACCTACTCAGTACCTTATCAATATAAGTACACTGACTAAACCCAATCATCCTCTTAGATCTATCTCTATAGATCTTGATGCCCAATATGTACTGTGCCTCACCCAGATCTTTCATTGAGATGTTCTTTCCCAGCCAAGCCTTGGAATATCATTCCCAATGAGCAGTATGTAATCTACATACAAGATCAAGAACACTACTTTACTCCCACTGAGATTCTTGTATACACAATACTCATCCTCGTTTCCAATAAAGCCAAACTCTTTGACTACTTGATTGAAACGAAGGTTCCAGCTCCTAGATGCTTCCTTAAGCCCATAAATGGACTTATTAAGCTTGCATACCTTCCCAACTTGCTTAAGATCCTCAAAACCTTCCGGATGTGTCATATATACATCCTCTTCCAAAATCCCATCAAGAAAAGCGGTTTTGACGTCCATTTGCCACACGTCATAGTCACAAAATGCAGCAAAGGCTAGGAGAATCCTTATGGACTTAAGCATCGCCACTGGTAAAAAGGTTTCATCATAGTCAACTCCTTGTACTTGAGTGAATCCTTTAGAAACCAATCTTACTTTGAAAACACTAGGTTTTTCATCCAAGTCGGTTTTAATTTTAAAAACCCATTTGTTCTTGATAGCTCTAACACCATCAGGTAAATCAACCAAGTTCCAAACTTGATTTTCATACATGAAGTCCATTTCAGATTTCATGGCTTCAAGCCACTTTTTGGAATCCGGACTTGTCAAAGCTTGCTTTTAGATGTTGGGTTAATCATTATCCAAAAGGAGAATTTCATTTCCATTTGTCACGAGTAAATTTAATCTATCTGGCTGACGTATTTCCATACTCGACCTACGTAGAGCTGGAACCACATCTTTAATATCTTCAACATTTTGAGAAATATTGGATGTTATAGATAAATCTTGTTCTTCCTGACTTTCACCAGACATGGGAACATCTTGTGGCTCCTGAACTTCATTAAGTTCAATTTTACTCCCACTCTTTCTCTTAGAAAGAAAATCCTTTCTAGGAAGAAAGCATTCCGAGCCACAAACACTTTGTTCTTAGTTTTATTGTAGAAGTAATAGCCCTTTGTTTCTTTAGGATAACCTACAACGAAACATTTATCAAATTTGGGTGCAAGCTTATCTGAAATAAGACGTTTCATATAAGCTTTACATCCCCAATTTTCAGAAAACACAATTTTGGAACTCTTCCTCTCCATATCTCATATGATGTCTTCTCCACAGCTTTTGACGGTGTCCGGTTAAGTGTGAGAGCTGCATTTTGAATTGCAAAACCCCAAAAGCTAATAGGAAGATCAGCCTCACTCATCATCGATCGAACCATATCCAACAATGTTCGATTCCTCCGTTCAGACACACCATTCCATTGAGGTGTACCAAGTGGAGTTACTTTTGAGAGAATTCTACAACCCTTTAAATGATCATCAAACTCTTGGTTCAAGTATTCGCCACCTCGATCAGATCGAAGTTCTTTTATTGTCTTGCCAAGCTGGTTTTGAAATTCATTCTGATATTCTTTGAACTTCTAAAATGATTCAGATTTATGCCGCATCAAGTAGACATTTATCCGTGAATGTTATGAAGTAACCGTATCCACCTCTAGCAGTGGTGCTCATAGGTCCATATACATTTGTATGTATTAGGCATAAAAGATCACTAACTCTTTCACCCTTTCTAGTAAAAGGTGATTTTGTCATCTTTCCCATCAAACAAGCTCCACAGACATCATAAGACTCAAAGCTAAACTGATCCAAAAGCCCATCTTTATGGAGTTTTTGAATTCGTTTTTCATTGATGTGGTCTAAACGACAATGCCAAAGGTAAGTTTTATTTGAGTCTTTAGACTTGATTTTCTTATTGTCTATGTGATAGATTTGTTTGTCTAAGTCAAGCATGTAAAGCCCATTAATAGTATGACCACTACCATAGAACATTTCATCTTTTGTAAAAGGAGCAACAATTATTCTTAAGAACAAATGAAAAACCTTCTGAATCAAAAACAGAAACAGAAATAATGTTCTTACTAATTGCAGGAACGAAATAACAGTTATTAAATTCTAACAAAAAGCCCAGAGGGCAAAGACAAAACATTAGTGCTTATGGCCAACGCGGCAACTCTTGCCTTGCTTCCCACGTGCAGGTCCATTTCTCCTTTCCCGAGTTTCCTATTCTCCTTTAGGCCCTGCATATCAGAGGAAAGGTGAGTACCACATCCGGTATCAAATACCCAAGAAGTAGAATCGGTCAAGCATATATCTATCACAAAAATACCTTTACATTTAGATTTACTAACTCCATCCAGCTTATCCTTGAGGTACTTGGGACAATTCCTCTTCCAGTGACCCTTGCCTCTACAATAGTGGCATTCTTGATCTAAGGCAGCTCCCGGTATAGGTTTGGAAATGGCAAGATCCTTTCGTTGTCCTACATTTTGCACCTTCTTTCCCTAGCCCTGAGTTTTGAACTTAATCCGTTTCTGTATCACCAGGACATCATTCTTGGTTTTTAGGGCCACCTTGATTTCCTGCTCTGCTGTCTTGAGCATCCCATGCATTTCAATCAGAGTTTTCTCCATATCTTGCATGTTGAAAGTCAGCCTAAAGTTGCTGAACCCATCACGAAGCGACATGAGAATGATATCAGTAGCCAACTCTTAGCTATATGGAAAGCCCAAACGCTTCATATTCTCAAAATGATTAATCATCTTGAGGACGTGAGGGCCAACTGGCTTGCCTTTCTCCACCTTACAAGACAACAAGGATTGATTGGTCTCATACCTCTCAAACCTAGCCAAATCTTGAAACATACTCTTCAGCTCCTTGATCATGTCATAGGCTCCCATGTCCTCAAACTGCTTTTGCAGGTCTGTATTCATGGAGCCTAACATGATGCAAGATACTTGTAGATGATCATCATTATGTTGATCCCAAAGGTCATGCTTCTTCTGAATAGCTGAAGGGGGAGGGGGCTTTGCCCAGAGGGGAATCAAGGACGTAGTCCTTCTTTTCCATCTTGAGAAAAATTCTCAAGTTCAGGGACCAATCCATGAAATTGGTACCGTTCAATTTCTCCTTCTCAAGGAGATATCTCAAATTTAAAGTGGGTGTTGATGATTTCGACATGCTACAAAAGAAATAATAAATCAAAATTAAATATGATTCATCAAATATTCAATAATTTAACATTTTAAATCATCGACATTTATAATCCTCTAATTATAGTGTTTACTATCTAGGATATATAAATGATTAATTCCAAGCAAGATTTGGCTTGATAAACTTGGTATTTAATCATTTGGGTAAAACATCCAATGGTTAATTGTACCATACAACTCTTGGTTTAAAAGGTGATATCTCTATATCACTATCTTTCATGTGCCCTAAGATCCAAAACCCTTTTGATAATCTTATTGAATTTAACCTAACTTACATGTGAATTTCCTAAATTCACCCTACTATCCTACGATTAAAGAAAATGACTCGCTTTAGCGAGACCATTTCTAATGATCTAAGGCTTTGTAGGTGTTTGTTCAAGGTTTGAGCATTTATAATTCAAAATATAGTGAGAGTCATTAACATGGTAGTTCATTTAACAATCATAAGATATGAAAATAAACAACAAGGAAACAAAATAAAATAAAATTAAAATATGAAAGCATAAAAGCCCCTATTATGGCCACTAAACCTAAGATCAAATCTCCAAGGTCTCAACTATTGAAATTACATAAGCATCAGCTCAACTCCCACTCGAACCAAGATACATAAATTACAAGTCTTCAAAATTTTAGGAGTTACATAATTAAAATTACATCAAACCGACCGACCGCAGCCTGTAAACCAAATAAAATAACAATCAAACATAATTAAAATTACAACCAATAGACAGAGTGCAGTCCGTAAACTAACCTAAAACATTCACCTATGGCCGTTATAGTGACTACATTCACATTCAAAATAAGTGACAAGGTTGCAACAACATATATATAATTAACGATTAACTATATATATTAAATGAAATGCAATAAAATTAAAATATTTAATTATAATGGAAAACATAATAAATAAAATTGCAACTCTAATTATCCTAATACATAATTTTAGGGATAACAAAAGGAAAAAGTTATAAGTTATTTAGAAAAATAACAAAATTATAATTTTTAAACCTAAAAATGCATGTAAGTCAATTAAGACGATCGAATTTGGCCTTAAAACGCTGACGCGCTTTGCATTCTTGTTTAGAATGCCGTTTACACTTGAAAAACACTACTGTAAAACTAAAATCCGACATTCGGACCTGTTGAACAGTAATTTTCCGCGCTAATCGATACTTACTCGTCTAATCATATTAAACTTGTGACATTGACGATCTAAAACTACAGCGCACAAAAAGTCTATAATGATTTAACCATTAAATCATTGATAACATTAAATTATGAGAAAATTAAACCAAAACTTAATGAAATAAAGATCCAAATATACAACCTAGCGATTTCAATAACTTGTAATGACATGCTTGTTTATAATAAAATCAAGATTTCATCACTTCCAAACAAAACAAAAAATATAGATCTAGAAAACCATTTTCTAGTTTAAAACATTCACACATGAATCACTAATTGAATCCTATGCAAATATAACATGTGTTTAACCATTAACCATTAAGTGATTAAAACATATAATTAAAGTACATCAAAAGTACCAAAAAAAAGGAAGAAAAATAATTTTCTAGCCTAATTTTGCATACAATTCATTTATTGAAGTATATGAAAAATTCACACAAGTACTCAATCATTATATTGATTAATACATGTATACAATATTTGCTCTGATACCAATTGAAAGAAAAATAGATCTCTAATAAGGCGGAATAAAAAAAACTATTTTGTTACTTATTTGAAAATAAAACATCGAAATATTGCAACAAGGAATAATCGATTGATACCTTGAGTTAAAGGGTTACAAGTTGTAAAAGTACTATTATTTTTGTGGCTCCGTCTTGAGATAGAACCCTCTATCGATAGTCCACGTAGTAATGATTAAGAATAGGTGCTAAACTAGTACTTTTGTGAGATGTTTTAATGGTTTCTATTAGAAAAGAAAAAGAACAACTTTTCTTTTTTTCTTCTAGGTTATACGTTTAACCAAAGAGTCAGAGAACTACGTTCTCAATCTCTCAACCATCTTATTCCAAACCATCTTGATTATTTTGAAGGATATATGATACTTATTAATTATGTCACACATAATAATAAGTCGCTCCATATAAAAGTCTCACCGCTTCTTAATCAATACTAACTTGTGTGACGCAATACGATCAGTTTAATGTAGTAGCAAATTAACACATTAATTTACATATTATAATTGGTCTCTAGCAAGACATTATAACCACCTAAATTTAACTGACAGTTCGTTCTTAAGGAGGGAACATTGTAATACTCCGTATTCTGAGTGGCTGGTACTCGGTCGAGTAGGGAGTACTCGACAGAGTTTTGTCTGGACTCGGCTGAGTCATCGATTGTGTCAGTCAGGCTTCCTTATGCCTAGGTAGCACTTGACCTAGTGTTGTGGGCACTCGACCGAGTGTACCGGTCTGACGGGTTTTGGAGCGGTTTTAAATTAAGATGATTAAAGAGGTATAAATAAATACCGACGGTTACTTAACTTTTTTATAAACCATAAAAGCTTCCTTATATTCTCTAAACCTCTCATAATCATCTTAACTCATCTGAAGGCTTGGATTGTTGTTGTTAGTTCGTCAGATCACTTCCTTTGCATTGATTGTTTCATAAGTATCTTCATCTTGAATCTATTTGATTATTGTTGGGTAGACCTTATTGACCCGAATTAATCTGTTGTAGGGATTGGATTATATTTTTATTTAACTTGGTTATTAATTGTGGTTAGGAATTGACTTCGTAGAGGAAATTTTCTGATTGTGATTGCATTTGTTGCGGATTTTCTTAGAGGTAGGGTTTCCTAACACAGTACTATCGTATGTTTATTAATGATGTTATTGTTGGTGATGATTGTTGTTTAGGATATTGTTGGTAATAATTGTTGTTGATGATGTTGTGACCTTGATTATTGATGATGATGGTGATAGTGGTTGTGATGGTGTTGTGATGATTCGTAGTTTTATTTTTGTGGTGCGCTTAGGAGACGGTTCCACACCCTGAATTGGCCTCTCGTGGATCTCCCCCCACGAGGGGGATTTGCACATTAAAGTGTCAGGAACTCTCGTTGCGATGAGAGGGGCATTTAATGTCCACTGCTGCAGTCTGGTATGAGTTGATGGTATGACGGTCAAATCTGCAGTCTGGCGCTGACAGGGGTTACCGTTGCGGAGGTAACTCGGTTACTATAGTGTTGTAATGATATCTATTACCGGCTATTGGTGACCTCAGGATGAATATTGTTATTTCTTATGCATTGGTTGATGTGTGATGGTACTCACCCTGTGTATGTTTTCAAAACCGCTGTGATCCATTGGAAAATGGTGAGTAAAAGTTTAGCCGGTATTCTATTTGAGCATGCTTTGTGGATCAGTTGGGATTGACGCTGCTAACGATGTAACTACTTTAAACATTATTTTAATAAATGTTCGTTTCATTATAGTCTATTTGATATGTAATACCTCAGGCAACCGAGATGGTAGCGTCCTTGTTTACTGAGAAAGGCCTTAGTAAGGCTCTTTGGTAGATAAGGGTGTTATAAAGTGGTATCAAAGCGATGATTTTGTAACCTAAAACCAATTAACCAAATTAACTTAGTTGTGTCGATTAAAATGAACCCGGATAGGAGTTGTGGGGAGTTACCGCAAAGATTTGGAAGACGTCCTAAACTCGCAATATTGCCCTACAGCTCTTAGTAGGAAACCACGAGGATGTGTTAGGGAAGTATCTGTGTGATGTGATTTTCATGTAGGTTGATGAGTTGTGGTATGAGGTGGAACTAAAATATGAGCATGAAAAGCATGGGTTATGATTACGGAATATGTTATGAGAATATGTTATACATGAATATATTTGTTTTGTGATGAATGGGGATTGTAGAATGCATGACTCGATCGAGTGTGGCAGGAGACTCAACCGAGTGTTGAGGTCTAATATGTTTGGAAAATGTTGTATTTTGGTACTCAGGCTCGGTGAATGTGACACTAGACCGAGTAAGTTGGACTCGACTAAGTGCCTTATAGGACTCGACCGAGTAAAAGTTTTTGTAAATTTTTGGTAGCTTATGTTTTGGCGAACTCGAACGAGTACAAGTTGTACTCAAAAGAGTGCAGTGAATTTGACCGAGTGGCCTATTGCACTCAACCGCGTGGCCTATTGTACTCGAAAGAGTGCAGTGAATTTGACCGGGTGGCCAAATGCACTTGGCCGAGTGCGTTAGCGACATGATTGATTTTGTTTTGAGCCGTAGGCGTCATTATTACGTTTGCCTTTCTTATTAGAGTTATCATGCCGCCAAAGAAAGCTAATGCAACGGCCAAAGCCGCTGATACGGGCATTGATAAGATAACCAGATTGATCGAAAAGAATGAGGCGCTAAGCAAGGCCCTTAAATGTGTAGGGAAGGACTGAGAGGTGGTATTTGATACTACTACCATTAGCATAGCTATTGCCCATCACCAACCTACTACTTATAAGGGTACAGGTGCACCGTACTTGTTAGACGTCTGGCATTGCGAAATGGAGAGTATTTTCGAGGTCATCAAGTGTTTAGAGCATCTGCTCGTGGACCAAGCTGCATTCTATTTCAGGGGTCAAGCGGAAAAGTGGTTGTTTCGTGAGAGGATTCCTATGAAGTAGTATTATGCGGAGAATGGGGAGGAATCAATACCTTGGAGGGAATTCAAAGCTGAGACGAGGACGGAATCTGTGCCGGAGCATGTTAAGGGTAAGCTGAGGACCAAGTTTGACTCATTCAAGATGACGGAAGATATGATTATGACATATTACTACAACAAGTTCATAGAGCTGGCGACCTACGCTGATAAAATGCAATGGAGTTAGAAGGCCTTAGCGGAGAAGTTCGATAAATGGTTGATCTTTAGGATCATGGATAAACTACCTGTTGCGGGTGGTAACCAACCAAAAGGATGCTTACGAGAAGGCTGGGCAAGCTAAACGGCTGGCAAAGATGACTAAAGAGGCTATGGGTGGAAAGAGGAAAGCTGAGAGAGAAGGGGCAAACAATTCCACCTATAAGAGGGGTAATTTCAACAAGATCCAATACTATTTGGGAGGTGGTTGCTATAGAGAAAGATATCAGTAAGGAGGGAGAGATGGTCTTGCACCTAGTGAGATTTCTGGGGTTAGGGACATGGTTATGGTGGCTTAGGCCACAAGAGGTCCGTGTGTCTGACTACGGATGAGGGTGGAGGATACCACTCTTCTCACCATAGGATTTACTCCTAGGGTGCGGGGCAGAATATGGCGAGTAATCGTCATTCGATTTTGTGTAACTATAAAGGGAACCAAAGTGCGAGTGGCAATGGCTACTACCACAATGGTGGGAAATATCAGCGTCCGAACAACAATGTGAAGTAGGGTTTGGTATCAAAGTTCGTGGCATCAGCTAGTACAGTACATGGTGGGGGTCAGAAGAACAGTGGCAAGCTGTTTATGATGGACAAGCAGGCAGCGGAGGATGACGCGCAAGTGGTGACTGGTACTTTTCTTGTTAACAATATTCCATCTTTTGTTCTCTTTGATTCGGGAGCGACCCATTTGTTTGTGTCTAAGAGTCATGCTTTAATGTTAGGTCTTGGGGGGAGTGAGTCTGTAAAATATGAGTTATTCATACCGTGTGGGGAGTCTGTATCCTGTCGTAAATTATTCAGGGGAGTGTCCATGATTGTGAGGGAGGTAGACTTTCCTATAAATTTGTTTGAATTTGCTTTAGACAGGTTTGAGGTCATAGTCGTAATGGATTGGCTAGGAAAGTATAAGGTAAGTATTTATTGCCACAAAAGAAGGTATCTTTAAGGGGTCCTAAGGGAGTTAAAGTGTCGTACCAGGGATTTGTAGTGAACCCAAAGGTCAAGTTGATTGCGGCGATTACCTTGAATACTTACCCGGTGAAGGGGTGTCCGATGATTTTGTGCCATGTGAGGGATACCAGATTGGAGGAGCCATCGGCAACACAGATAGAGGTGATGAATGAGTTAGAGGATGTCTTTCCGGATGAGATACAAATATTACGTGCGAATAGGGATATTGATTTCAGTTTGGATTTACAGCCGGGAACGGGACCAAATTCTAAGGCCCCGTACCGTATGAGACCGAAGGAACGCGAAGAATTGAAGAAGCGGGTGCATAAGTTTCTAGATAAGGGGTACACCAGGTTAAGTGTATCACCGTTGGGTGAACCGGTGTTGTTTGGGAAGAAAAAGGATGGTAGTTTACGGTTGTGCATTGATTACCGTGAATTGAATCATGTGACGGTGAAGAATAGGTATCCATTGCCTATGATTGATGCCTTGTTTGGCTAGTTGAGTGGAGTTGGGGTGTTTTAGAAAATTGATTTGAGATTGGGTTATCACCATCAGAGGATAAAGGATAGTGACATTCCGAAGACAACGTTTCGTTCGAGGTATGGTCATTATGAGTATGTGGTGATGCCGTTTGAGTTGACTAGCGCACCAGCTGTATTCATGGATCTTATGAATCGGATATTCAGTCCATTCTTGGATACTTTTGTGGTAGTGTTCATAGATGATATACAAGTCTATTCTAACACTAAGGAAAAGCATGTGGAGCATTTGAGGGTTGCGTTACTAATCTTGAGGCACAATCAGCTTTATGCTAAGTTGTCCAAGTGTGAGTTCTGGTTAGAGAAGGTGGCATTCTTGAATCACATGATTTCTAAAGAAGGGGTGATGGTTGATACACTACAAGAAAAAGCTCTATTAGCGACAGAATTATTGCGATGGACATAAAAACTGTAGCAAAATATCAATTGCGACGGACTTTGCGACGAAAATTCCATCGTGCGAAGGACCTGCGACGAAAATTCAAGAAAGTCCATAGACCCTAATTTTTTTTTTTTTTTTGAAATCAACCCAGGGGTTGAACTAGATTAAAGATAAATCAAATACTACAGCATTGTTAACTGCCTGTGGGAGCATCTCCAACCATTCTCTGCTACCAGTTACTCTAGGAATCACATGTGCAAGCGAATGAGCTACACAGTTATTGACTCGACTAGTAAAAGACAAAAAAATAGAACTAAAAGAATCACAAAGAAAGCTAATATCCTCAAGCACAAGATTAGTAGAGCTATTCCCCGTTGCCTTATTCTTCAAATTATCGATGATTTATTTACAGTCACTTTCGATGACGACCTTGTCGTGACCCTTTTGGATTGCCTCTTGGACTCCTTATAGGACCGCAACAGCTTCAGCCATGCGAGGCTCCCAATCATAGTCTCACCATTCCATCATCGCCCATAGATCACGTCCTCGGTCATCCCTGCAAACCACCCCAAAGCTAACCTCGTCCCCCTCCTTGGCTCCTGCATCAACATTAATCTTAACAAGCCCCCGATTCTGAGGTCGCCACCCTTCCTTCATCCGACCCTCATCTTCCTATTTGTCACGCCCCTTCCCTTTCGTTCCGCTCAACCCTCCCCTCTCCATTTCCTCCATAATGTCTTGGGTTCGTCGAATAACCCTCCCCGGGTCGATCTCGCAGTTGTCAAAAATCACTCTATTCCTATGTTCTCACAAAGCCTAACATCCTAACATGAATCTACCATAATTTCTCTTCCCCATCTCCTTCCATTTTGCCTCGACCCAGTCATGCACTCCTCCCCCTTCCTCATCAGCCTACATGTCCACTTTCAGACCCACCCAATCCCGCTTCGCAAAATAACAATCTTTGAATAAATGTATACTCGACTCAGCTAAAGAATTACAAAAAGGACATAAGGAGTTCTCACCTCGAATCTGAGCCGCTATGTTTTCTCTCGTCGCCAAAGCCTCCCTGCAGAGTTGCCAAAAGAAAATTTTCACTCGGGGCCAAACTGAGACTTTACAGAGCTGATTCCAAAGCCATCTTTCCTCTCCCCACTCCGACGTCTCCCCAACCTCCACCCCACCAAAAGCCCCTGAAAGAAGTCTGTAAGACGACTTAACCGAGTACAAGCCATCTTTTTCCTCCTTCCAGTACCAAACGTCAGCAGGCCTCCGAGGGCTAATGCGAATGCTACGGATTCTATCTCTCTCGAAAGGCAAGAATAACGCGTTAATTCTTCCAGTATCCCAGCCATCTCTGTGAGTGCTAATAATTTAGCAACCCGCAGTTCACAGTTTCCTTGAGCACACGGGGAAATAACCCGCAGGTCCCCGGAATCCACACATCATGCCAAATCCTCGTGGAGAGCCCATTCCCTATTCGCTTACGCATCCCGTTGTCAAGAACCTTTCTCGCCTCAAGGATACCTCTCCAAGTGTAACTTGGGTTACTTCCCGTAACTGCTTCCATAAATTCACAATTGGGGAAATATTTCGCCTTTAATATCAAAGCCCAAAGGCTGGAAGGCTCCGTCACCAGCCGCCAAACTTGTTTTCCAAGCAAGGCGAGATTGAAGAGCTTAAAATCCCGAAACCCCATACCCCCCATGCTCTTCGGTTTGCAAAGAGTCCTCGAAGAACCCAGTTTATACCTCTCTTTCCTTCTTCATTGTTCCACCAGAACCGTGTCACCATAGATCGAAGCTCCTCACAAACGTTGACAGGAATTTTGAAAATGCTCATAACATAGGTAGGGAGTGAATTGACCACCGCCTTTAATAGAACCTCCTTAGCCGCCCTAGACAAGATTTTCCAGCGCCAACTTTGAAGTCTCTTGCTCAACTTATCATGAAGGATGTCGGTTAAAACCTTCTTCGATCGACCCACTACCGTAGGAACCCCCAAGTATTTGGCTTGCTCCTCGACTCCAGTAATTCCTAGCCTGTTCGCCAGGATACGTACCCCTTCTCCCCCTCGACGCTCCTTTGCTGAAAGATACAGTGGTTTTATCCAAGTTAACTTTTTGCCCCGAAGCTCTTTCGTATGATTTAGAATATTAGAAACAACCCCGGCTTGCTCCTCCGTTGCATGAACGAATAAAATGATGTCATCGGTGAATAACAAGTGAGTGATAGGCGGCGCCCCCACCGCCACCCTTATCCCATGAATCTCTCCCCTTTCCATCGCTCTTCGCATCATATTCGAGAGAGCTTCAGCGCATAAAATAAATAAATAAGGAGAAATCGGGTCCCCTTGGCGAAGCCCACGTGAAGGCTGAAAACATTTGAAGGGTGCCCATTGACAATAACCGAGATAGACACCGTGGTAACACATTCCATCAGCCTGTTTATCGAACTCCTTTCGAAACCCATTTTTGACAAAACCTGCTTAAGGAAATTCCACTCCACTTTGTCATACGCTTTTGCCATGTCTAATTTGATGGCCATCGATCCCTCCCTCGAAGAATAATTTTTCATTTAGTGGACAATTTCAAACGCTATCATAACATTATCGGAGATGGACCGCCCCGGGGGTAAAGGCACTTTAGTTTACTGAGACGACACTTTCGAGACAAGTTTTTAATCTATTAGCAAGGACCTTGGAGACCAATTTATACACTACGTTGCAGAGGCTAATAGGCCGAAACTCTTGGATTTTGTCAGGCGCTTTCTTCTATGGGATTAGAACAATATTAGTGTTGTTGAACACGCTCGGAGACCTCTACTTAGTTACTAATTAACTTGTTAATTTAGTATTTAATGATCTATGTAACATGCATGCAAATATAAAGGCATAAATAAACATAAGATGCAATTTTCTTACATTGAGCAATTTCGGTACTAATGGGCACAATAATAAACTCTTTTTCTTATTGATCTTGAGCTAAAACCAAGAGGATGATCTCCTTTGAATGAACTTTCAAAGTACAAAGTCTCCTTCTAACATGCACCCAAGACTAAACCCAAACTATCACTATAATTTTAGACTAGAAAATATAGTGGCAAGTAGTAACTAATATTAGATTTATTACTATTCTAGTAATATAAGAATATTAGTTAATTTGAGAGTGTTAGAGAGAAGTTGGAGGAAATGGCAAAAACAAGTGAAAAATGAGCAAATGAAATGAACAACCAAAATGCACAACCAAAATGAAATAAATTAATATATGGCCAGTCAAGATGCTCAATTTTGAGCCAATATTTTGCTTATTTTTAATCACATGCAAAGTGGTAGAGTGTAGGACATAAAATGATCATGTTCATGTCATAACATCTCATAATCAATATGTTGTAGTGTGATACAAGAAATGAACAAACAACATTGCTTACATTACACAAGAATCCGGCCTCCACTAGACTAATATGGTCCATTTTGATTTTAGATATTTGTCCCACAAATACTTATAATCATATGCTTAATTATCGAGTATAATTAAGTGTTAATTTGATTATATAACAATTATATGATTCAAATTAATAAATAATATATACTTAACTTTTAAGTAATATTTTACCATTATATCAATATATAATAAGACCCACAATGTCTAGTAAATTTATTTTACAACTCCTTGTAAATATAATTAACTAATTACCTCTACCTCAAAATATATGCACAACCTCAACTAATTTAGTGAATTAACGATTAATTACTAAATTAAATCTTATTTAATCTTATTAAAATAAGACGTAAAATTTATTCAGTCAGTTATCGTATAATTGACTAATAAACTTAACCTGAATGAGTTCCTAACTCAATTTTCATTAAATAACTCTCGTAACCAAACATATATCAAATATATATGTAAAGGACAAAAATAACTGTATTGTATACAAATAATCAGTTTACTGTTTGGGTCTCATCCTTTAGGTGTGACCGAAAGGGGCAGTTGATCACCGCCGTAATACTACAATAACCTCTAACTCTAGTCAGCTGATCGCTATTGATTTACGTTAATCAAGCGACGTGGAGTGTCAATATACTAGTCATCCCACGAATATTCCAAAATGAGATTTATTGTACAAATGCATAATTGTGGAGGACAGGTACTCCAACAATCTCCCACTTGTCCGATACAAATTTTGCATGTAGCCACACTATTGCAGAGAACTCCTTCTCCAACAATATCTCCCACTTGTCTCGACAAGTTGTATGCTGCCGATTCTCTTGTTTCTTTGTGTTACATCCTCCCACTCATCGCAAGGTGTCTTTCAGGTCGCACTTGCGATTGAATGTATAAATAAAGTGGTTTCTCGATCTGGGAGAGTAATTGTCTGGCGGAAAATCTACTAGAGATCTCTTCCGAGCGTGGCCACGCATTTCCAGTCACTACTCCTCGAGTGGCCCGAAGATGTTAATATCCAACGTGGGTGGACAATTCCTGTTGACCCAACATACAATGTGTAATGCATATCACCATGACCCAGATGATGCCCATCGGCCTCCTATCACGGCACGACCTAGGAGAAAACCAAAGGTCAATCGGAAACTACACCAACTCAGGTAAATGGTCGCCAGTCTAAAGAATCGACTCATAGGAATAATATTAAAATCCCTACCACGACCATGATTCAATAATTTGATAAGGGATCCTATAAAGTTCACTGCCCGATAGAGTGTCATACAGTCTGCCTATGTAAACGACTAGTCATCTCCATGACCCCATGGCGCTGAACTAGCCATCGATCGACATACAATCTAGTCACTACGAGACGTCACCTCATATGAGTGACTAGGGACAATAGTACTAAGTTTATCTTGTTCACTTGAATTGTGTTCAACTATTCATAAAACTAATTCAGATAAAACAAAGTATTGATATTTAGTCAAACTAAAATAAAGAGCTCATATAAAACTCGAACAATGAATGCAATTATCATATATGTAAAAATTGATACAATATTCAAATATTACATATTATATAATCTAGAGGAATTCAGGTACTCGTCTTAATCCCATTGCGACTACATGTCTATCATTTTAGCCTTTGAAAGAGGCTTGGTTAGAATTTCAGCTATGTTATCGTCTGTCCCAACCTTACATACATCAATTTCCTTCCTCTCCACGTAATATCTAATTACATGGTATTTCCTAAGTACATGCCTAGACTTGTTACTAGACTTGGGTTCTTTTTCTTGCAAGATAGCCCCACCGTTATCACAATACATCGTGATTGGATCTCCGGCGGTGGGGACTACTCCTAGACCTTCCATGAATTGACGAATCCACACAGCTTCCTTAGCAGCCTCTGATGCTGCAAGGTACTTAGCTTTTGTCGTAGAATCTGCAGTAACGCTTTGCTTGAAGCTCTTCCAGCAAACAACTCCTCCATTCAACATAAAGACATAGACGGATTGGGATTTTAAATCATCTCTATCAGTTTGGAAACTAGCGTCCTTGTAACCCTTAACACGCAACTCAGTTTCTCCTCCAAACACCAAGAACAAATCTTTAGTCCTACGTAAGTACTTAACGACGTTCTTGACGGATATCCAGTGACTCTCACCTAGATTTGCTTGATAACGACTCGTCAAGCTCAAAGCATATGGAACGTCGGGGTGAGTATACATCATAACATACATGATTGATCCAACTGCGGAAGCATAAGGGATCAACTTCATGCATTCAATCTCTTCGGTAACGGTAGGACTCTGTGATTTGCTCAGAGTGATACCATGACCTACGGGAAGAAAGCCTCTCTTTGAGTCATTCATTTTGAATCGATCAAGAATCTTATCTATATAAGCTTCTTGACTTAATGCTACTATCCTTTTGGATCTATCTCTATAGATCCGGATACCCAAAATGCGTTGTGCCTCTCTCAAGTCCTTCATCTGGAAATTTTTCTCTAGCCACTCCTTTGTAGAAGTAAGCATTGGTATATCATTCCCAATGAGAAGTATGTCATCCACATACAAAATAAGGAAAGTAACTTTGCTCCTACTGAACTTCATGTATAAACATGGCTCCTCGACAATTCGAGTGAAAAACCATTTTGTTTAATAACATGATCGAAGCGATGATTCCAACTCCTGGATGCTTACTTAAGACCATAAATGGATCTCTTAAGTTTGCACACCTTCTTAGGGTTGGATTTATCCACAAAACCTTCAGGTTGTGTCATGTACATTTCCTCTTCTAGAATCCCATTCAAGAAGGCGAGTTTGACATCTATTTGCCAAATTTCATAGTTATAAAATGCGGCAACCGCTCTAAGATAATCCTAATGGATCGAAGCATAGCGACTGGGGCGAAGGTTTCGTCATAGTTAAACCATGAACTTGAGTGAAGCCTTTCGCCACCAATCTAGCTTTGTAGACATTATTATGTCCATCTATGCCGATTTTGATCTTATAGATCCACTTGCACTGAAAAGGTCGTACCTTCTCAGGTA
The DNA here is from genome assembly GCA_022085475.1 of Heliosperma pusillum. Taxonomy (NCBI): domain Eukaryota; kingdom Viridiplantae; phylum Streptophyta; class Magnoliopsida; order Caryophyllales; family Caryophyllaceae; genus Heliosperma; species Heliosperma pusillum. The sequence goes on along the minus strand of JAIUZE010007979.1, from coordinate 37,857 downwards.
AGTCTACCAAGTCCCGTACTTGATTTTCGTACATAGAATCCATTTTGGATCGCATGGACTCGAGCCAATGCGTGGAGTCGGGACTAGAAACGGCCGACCTGTAGGTGGTGGGTTCATCACTTTCAAAAAATAACAAATCTCCATCTTCCTCGATAAATCCGAGGTAACTGTAAGGTTGATGAACAATTCTACTTGACCTTCTAGGGACAACAACCGTTTCAGACGAGGAGGGAACATTTTCCTCTACTTCATTCTCGGTTTGTGGCTCTTAAACTTCATCAAGTTCAAACTTTCTCCCACTCTGTCTACTAAAAACAATGTCGTTTTCTAGAAAGACATCCTCACGAGACATAAACACTTTGTCCTCGTGATTTGAAGTCGTTGGGCTGTTTTTGATAGTTTTAGGCACGATTGCACTAAAATTTTGATTTGCCCCTCGGGTGAGCTAGTTTAATTACATAATCGGGAAATGATGATTCCAACTCCTTGATGCTTGTTTAAGACCATAGATGGATCTCTTAAGTTTGCATACCTTCTTAGGGTTTGCTGGATCCACAAAACCTTCAGGTTGTGTCATGTACACTTCCTCTTCTAGAATCCCATTCAAGAAGACGATTTTGATATCCATTTGCCAAATCTCATAATTATGATATGCGGCAACCGCTAAGATAATCCTTATGGATCGAAGTATGGCGACTGGGGTGAAGGTTTCGTCATAGTGAAGACCATGAACTTGGGTGAAATCTTTTGCCACCAATCTAGCTTTATAAACATCATTATGTTTATCTATGCCTCTTTTGATCTTATAGATCCACTTATACTGAAGAGGTCTTACCTCCTTAGGTAAATCAACCAAGTCCCATACTTGATTGTCGTACATAGAATCCATTTCGGATTGCATGGCTCCTAGCCAAAGCTTTGAGTTGGGACTAGAAATGGCTGCTTTGTAGGTTGTAGGTTCGTTACTTTTAAAATGTAACACATTATAGTCACCACATTCCTCTATAATACCAAGGTATCTATCAGGTTGATGACTAATTCAGCTTGACCTCCTAGGTTCCGAAGGAATTATGACCGTGTCAGACGAAGAGGGTACGTTTTCCTCGTTTTCCTCTACGTACTTTTCGGTTTATGGTTCTTGGAATTCATCAAGTTCAAATTTTCTCCCACTCTGTCTTTTAGAGAAAATAATTTTCTAAAAAGACTGCATCACGAGACACAAACACTTTGTCGTCGTGTTTATTGTAGAAGTAATAACCACGTGTGATTCCCTTGGATATCCTACAAACAAACATTTGTCGGATTTGAGTGTGAGTTTATCGTCAAAATTATTCTTAACAAACGCCTCGCATCCCCAAGTTCTCATGAATGACAAATAAGGGACTTTCCCTGGTCATATCTCATATGGAGTCTTGTTTGCCGCTTTAGTCGGGCTTCGATTTAGTGAGAATATTGCAGATAAGATAGCGAAACCCCAAAAATAATCACAAAGCTCTGTTAGACTCATCATAGATCGAACCATATGTAATAAAGTTTGATTTCTCCTTTCGGAAACACCATTTAATTGAGGTGTGCCAGGAGGAGTCCATTATGATACTATATCACAATCCTTTAGGTGTGAATCAAATTCATTGTTCAAGTATTCACCACCACGATCGGATTATAGGGCTTTAATCTTTTTATTCAATTGGTTTTCTACTTCATGTTGAAGTTCTTTGATTTTTTCAAAAGCATCACTTTTGTCCCTCATCAAGTAAACATATCCATGTCTACTCAAGTCGTCGGTAAAAGTACTGATGTAGTGATAACCACCTCTAGCTTGGAGAGTCATTGGGCCGCATACATCCGTATGTATAAGGCCTAATACTTCACTTGCTCGTGTCTCTTTTCATGTAAAAGAAGTACGAGTCATCTTTCCTAGAAGACAAGATTCGCATACACCATAAGATTCGTAATCGACTAGTTTGAGTACTTTAGATGAAACAAGTCACTTTATAGGTCGTTCGTTTATGTGCCCTAAACGACAATGCCAAAGGTATGATTGATTAGGTTCACCTGTTTTAAGCCTCTTGTTTTCTACATGATAGACCTCTTTTGCAATATCTAGAACATAAATACCTCCAATATAAATGGCCTCGCCGTAAACCATTTCATTAAAAGAAAACGTACAACGATTGTTCTTAATTCGAAAAGAAAAACCTTCCATGTCTAACACGGAAATGGATATAATGTTCTTGGTAAGAGTTGGTACATAAAAGCAATTATTTAAATACAACTCTAAACCATTAGGCAAAAGAAGAACGTAGGTGCCCAAGGAAACTGCGGCTACCTTAGCTCCATTTCCCATGCGCAAGTCCACGTCACCCTTGGCTAGTGCTCGCGCGTCCTTCAGCCCCTGTACGTGATTACAAAGGTGAGAACTACAACCGGTATCAAATACCCAAGAAGATGTACTAGCAAAGTTAATATCTATCATATAGAGTGATGAAAGAATTTTACCTGACGTTGGCACACAACTGTCCTTCTTATCTTTCATGTATTTGGGGCAATTGCGTTTCCAATGCCCTTTGCCATTACAATAATAGCAATCCGTGTCCGCGTGTTTGTTGACTTTGGGCTTGGGCTTCTTAAAGACCTTGCCCTTTCCCTTGCCAACTTTCTTGAAAAGAGTCTTACCCTTTCCTTTGTCCTTCTTCACTCCAAGGTTCATGTTCTTCAATTTCATTGAAAGAACATCCTTGGTTTCACTCCCACTAGCCTCCATGTCCCTCTCCGCTTGGGTGAGCAGTGCATGGAGTTCATGGAAACTCTTTTCCATGTTGTTCATGTTATAGTTCACCCTAAAGTTGGTGAACTTTGGTGTGAGTGAATGGAGGATTCTACCCACCACTAGCTTCTTAGGAATCTTGCACCCTAGACGCTCTAAGGTGTCGGCATTCTAAACCATTTTGAGCACGTGTGGGCCAACCTTTTGGCCCTTTTGGAGCTTAGTCTCACAATATTTCGTGGCCGGCTCATATTGGAGAATTTTAGGGGCTTGTGAAAACATTGATGTTATCCTCGTGAATATCCCATATGCATCGAGAGATATCAATTGGAGTTTGAGTTTGGGTGAGATTGACCAAATCAAGACATTCTTGACGTCATTGGCAACCTTCAAATAAAGGTCATATTCGGCCCAAACCTCCGCGGTCGGTCTTGACCCGGGTTCGGTGGGAGGGGCTTCGACCAAGTAGCGAAGCACGTTATCTGATATCGCGGCGCTCGTGATCGTTGATTCCCATTCAAGGAAGTTACTACCATCATCCTTTAAGAGACATTTGTCCATAATGGACCTCAACCATGACTCCTTACCCAAGGTTGCGGTGTTTCATGATGTTGACATTGTGCGAATATGGTTACTACAGCAAAAAGAAATATATAAACATTCATTGTTATGATAATTTACTTGAAAACATTTTATCAAGTTTAGCATTTATATAATGACCCCTCACTAAATTATATAAATGATTCCAAAACCCATTTTTAAAATAAAAAATAGTCATCGTATGCTACCCTTATCTAAAAATGGTAAGTCATTACTTGACTAATTCTACCCTTAGAACTCTTGGTTGACAGATTTCAACTAAATCCATCGCCTAGTCCCAAGATAACGCTTATCTCGTTGAGTCCAATCCAATTTTGGCTTGTGATCGTATCACCCTACTTACCCGAGGTAAAAAGGGACCCACGAGCGTGGTAGCCCTAATGAACACGGGATTCATAGGTGTTGCTAATTGGTAAGGCTAATCTCAATTTTTTAATATATGTGAGAGGTCTTGTCAATTTAGTCATTAATTCCCTATAAGTGAATTAAATCGGTGAATTGTGTATAACGTTGAATTGACAATAGCGGAAAAACTAAAATGCATGTGTGACAACTTTGGCCTGAGCGGAAATAAACCAAGCAACCAAGAAACGGAGAAATCCTAGTATGGCCACCTAGCTAATTAAATTAACTAGATAATTACAAATTCAGAAACCAACTCCTTGGTCCCTTGCCTCTTCACTTGGAACGCCTTCCAAAAATGGCACTGTCTTGAGGGAGTCATCGGTCTTCATAATAAATAATTACTAATATACAAATATACAAATTCCTATTATACATTTATTCTCTAAAATGAAACTATTAATTATTACAAACCGGCGATACGAGATCGCAATAAAAATTACAACCAAACCGTTAATCCCTTACATTACAGGTAATAACGATTAAAAAAATAACTAGGTCATACTAGGTACAAAATTTGCATAAATTATTAAATAAATGACATTCATTCATTCAACCATAAATAAAATAAATTACTGCAAAATTCATGCCAAAATAGCCCTAAACACATTCATGCTCATTGAAACTCGATTTTACGGGATTTATTGATTTTTAACCATTAAAAATCAATATGAACATTTAAATCTCATTTAAATTCAAACTAATTATCTAAACTGTTTTAGAACTCAAAATTAGTCCCTACTAATTTTGTTGGTCATTAATTAGATTGATTTTATTTTATTTGCTAAATATAACGGTTTAATCATAACTTTTATGAAATAAACCCAAAATAAAATATAAACATCATAAAATATTGAAACCAAAAATTTTTTACAGTCTGGAACATGTCCAGGAACTCCATAAATAAAAAAAACATTTGCTCAAAAATTTTAAATTAATATTATGAATAAATAACTTTGTATTTAACAGTTTTATCAAATAAAAACCATTAAATATAGTAAAACAATGAAACAAGTTATGAAATTTCACCAAGATGATATAAATCGGAATATAAAATGTACCAAAAAAATTCATGACCAGAAAAGTACGTTTAACGTTTATGAACATTATAGTCTAATATTATCGACTTTTATCTTATAAAAATCAATTAACATGCAATACTTAATTAAAAGTCACGAAAGTTTACATACAGTATGTAAGACATGCATATGAGATCATATTGAAATTTCATGGCCATAATTAATATGAAACTATATTTAGTTAACTTTTAACATAAAATATGCATATTAACTCGGTTTAAAAGCGAAAAATCAAAATAAATAGCAAAGTGATCCCTAAAATCACGAAAGTGAACAAAAATGGTGATCTATCGATTGCTAAAATAGAGGTCAAGTCAATTTATTATCAATCTCCTTTTAAGTGAACAAAAATGGTGATCTATCGATAATTATAACTGACATGGTCGATAACTCGAAAAAATGCATGTGTGATTTATATAGCGATTTGGCATGCATATAACAAATAAATAAAATGCAAGCAATAAAGTAAATTCCAAGTATGGCCTTCCTAGAAATAGAAAATCAAATAATCTATTTAAAAGTTCGGAAACCAACTCATGTCAAAATTTTACGAGTTAAAGTAACTAATTAAAACTATAAATTTGTGTTTTGTATGATAAAGTCACAAAATTTTTATGCATGATATATCTTCTGGTCCTAAAATGGTTTTAGGTCATTTTGATGATTTATGAAAGATTATTGCTTTATTTAAGGATTTTTAGTTAAATAAACACATTTTAATGAGTAAAATGAACTTTTATTTACTAAATATAGTTAGAGTTTGAATATGGTCATGCAACATTAGTAAGATATCACATGCATATTTTAACTACTGTATGTAAAATGTGAGATAAATATGATTTTTTTTGCATGCTTTATAATTTTTAATGGTTAAAAGGTCATAAATAGTGATTATTTTAGCATAAATAGCTAAAACAAATTTTATGGTGTGGAAAAATTATTATAAACTGCATGTATTTTTTACATATCAGATGAATAATTATAAAATTAATTAGATTAATTTTCGTGTATTTTGAGTATTTTATTTGATAAAATCGATTAAGTGCAACTATATTTTTCTCTAAAATGATTCAAAAAAATTTGACCAAAATTTTGGCATGATGATTTTCCTGGAAATTTTCAAGAATATAAAAAATTTTAATTTCCAAATTTCCAAATTATTGTAATATAATTTGGAATTATTTACATAAACTACAATAATTCCAAATGCATGTGTGATTTACATAAAATGCACGTGTGATTTCTTTGGCATGCATGTAACATGCATTTTATGTAAATATATATCGTATATAACCCAGTTTTATGGAAATGTGTGATAATAACTAATTAAAATCATGAAATAATACTTAAATCAACTTTAAGTCCAAGTTAATTATCCTAACTGTTTTAGGATTAAAAATTAGTCTCCACTAATTATTTGACAATAATTCAACTCGGTTTTAAATTATTAAATTTTTAAATAGATTATTTGATTTTCTATTTCTAGGAAGGCCATACTTGGAATTTACTTTATTGCTTGCATTTTATTTATATGTTACATGCATGCCAAATCGGCATATAAATCACACATGCATTTTATGTAAATCACACATGCATTTGGAATTATTGTAGTTTATGGAAATAATTCCAAATTAAATTACAATAATTCAAAAATTTGGAAATTAAAATTTTTTATATTATGGAAAATTTCCAGGAACACCATCATGTCAAAATTTTGGTCAAATTTTTTTGAATCATTTTAGAGAAAAATATAGTTGCACTTAATCGATTTTATCAAATAAAATACTCAAAATACACAAAAATTAATCTAATTTATTTTATAATTATACATCTGATATGTAAAAAATATATGCAATTTATAATAATTTTCCCACACCATAAAATTTCTTTTGGCTATTTATGCTAAAATAATCACTATTTATGACCTTTTAACCATTAAAAATCATAAAGTATGCAAAATAAATCATATTTATCTCACATTTTACATACAGTAGTTACAATATGCATGTGATATCATACTAACATTTCATGACAATATTCAAACTCTAAGTATATTTAGTAAATAAAAGTTCATTTTACTCATTAAAATGTGTTTATTTAACTAAAAATCATTAAATAAAGCAATAATCTTCCATAAATCATCAAAATGACCTAACACCATTTTAGGACCAGAAGGTATATCATGCATAAAAATTTCGTGAATTTATCATACAAAACACAAATTTATAGTTTTATTTAGTTACTTTAACTCGTAAAAACTTATAAAACTGATTTGCATGCAACATCCATATGCTCGAATACCAATTGTTAAGTTTATTTACCTACTCACGGCTTCCGAGGCCCCTTCAGTATGCCGCATTTTTTGCATATGCTTGTAAGACACTTCTTATGATTAACTAGTTAACTCTAACTAGTTGTCCAAGATATAGTGCATGCAAACTAAAACAACCAATATAAGAAGAAAACTTATTCCTCACATTGAGTTTTGGATGAGTAAGGGCACAAGAGTAAGACTCTTTCTTACCCTTGTTCTTTAGCTTACAAATAGAGGGATGAACTTCCTAGTTCCAAGTATAGGAACACTCCAATTAGTAGCACCTAGACTATCCCAAATCACTTTAATATTACAATACTAGTGTAATACAATAGTAGCTCTTAAAAATGAATACAAATACTCTTATTACTACACTCAGTAATGTAGTGTTAGTACTAGAACAATAGTTCTATGAAACTTCTTATTTTTCTAAGTATATTGTGATTCTAGTGAGATGTAGAGATTAATTTGAATATGATCAAGTGGTGGCAATAAGAGGAAAACACGTCCTCTTATTAACTCACCAAAACCGGCACAACCAAGGGAAGAGTGAGCATGCTTCTCACTTTTTGTCTTAACAAGGTAAGTAGGCTTAGGGCTAGTTTTAGGTTTTTAATCATTATGTCTAATTCTTAATTAGAGCACAAATTAATACCCAAATACTATCCTACTACCCTCCAAAACCGGTTATCCCACATAAAATGGGAATCCATTTTATTTTGTGATTTTATCATTTGTCACATTTGTGACATGTGACATGTAACTTAGCTTATAGATATGCATTTAACTAATTTAAATGCAATTTCATAACAAATAAATTAAACTTAACATTTTAAGTAATAACTTATAATCACACATATATAAAATGGGTCATCTCATATTTGGTTTATATGATCTACAACTAATTGTAATCATAATCAACCAATCATGCCTATCTCAAATGTTTCATAAACATTAAGCATTCTTAGTAATATAACAATTAAATTACTAAATTGAATCTTATTTAATCATATTATAATAAGATATAATTCTCACTAATTATACAAACTTGTTCTGTTTAAGGAATTAATTAATCTGTTTCGTTATACAATTAATTAACTTTCATGATTAGGGAATCATCCTTTCGGTGTGACCTCAAGGGATCAACTGATCACAACCATCATACGACAGTAACGTTAAACTCTAGGAAGCCAATCGTTACTGATTAATGTGGACCAGTTTACTATGGTGTTAATCATCCCTTTGTATTCTTGTTATTAAGAATTAATTAAGCGATCGCACTATTGTTGAGAAAACTTACTCCAACAAGCACGTGCATTGTTTCCTCCATGGCGGGAACCAGGATGAGTGGCACACATAGTTTACGGAGCCGATTTTCGTAACCGCTCCATATTATAAACACCTCAAAACACCAATACATCATAATCACAATCAATCACCCAAACTCCAAGTCAACATGTCACAATCATATCAGAATCCAAATCAATCAATCATATACACATAAACCAAGTAGGATTAACCTACCTTTAGCAAAGGCAGTGATAAAGCAATCTCAAGCAATAAGCCTAGAAGTCTTCCTCTACAAAGTCACCACCTACAATAATACAATTATACAAATTAATACAAATTACTGCCAATTCCTACTAATTTAAGCTAATTACTACTAGATACAACTATTTCCCCCAATTCTTACACTAACAAGGTCAATAATCATAATCTAGATCAAATTATCTCAAGTCCCATGCTAATAAATATTAAACTATAATCTACATCACTTTTCCCTAATTTTTAGGCTATTCAACAACAATTCTATCAATATAACTCAAGAGAATCAGTATAGTCCATTCTAAACAATATATATCAATCTGATGACATAAATCTCAACCTAATAATCAATTTCAATAATATCATACTATGTACTGTAAACCTAACTTAAGAGATGATAAGATGAAATCACGAGATCCAGGGTGGAGATTACTTACAATGATTGGAAAAGATTGAGAAAGATTTAAAAGATTGAATTCCTCAACAAATCCAAGAGAAGATTAAGGAGTAATTAGAGAGTAATTATGGATTAGTTAGAGAGTATTAGAGATTATATAAGAGTTTTATGTTACTAATGAAAAATTATGAAGGATTAAGAAAGATAAGAGCCTTATATATTAAGTAGGTCCCATGTGATAAATAAAATAAGATAGCAGCATTTTTGACAAATACTCGGTTGAGTAACATCTCCCTCTCGACCAAGTAACATCGACACGACATAGTACCAAAAATACTCGACCGAGTGAAAAATACAGGATGAATCCAAAATCATCCAAACAAGGCTACTCAGCCGAGTAACTCTTTTACTCGGTCGAGTCAAGACTCACTCAACCAAGTCATATTAGACCCAACTAAGTAGCACCTCACTTGGTCGATTGCATACCTTACTCGACCAAGCAATACCTCCACTCGGTCGAGTATGCACCTTACTCGGTCGACTAACACCGTACGTATTACAACCAAGATATCAATCATGTGGGTGACTAGTTCTACGGTTCTACCTGAACTTTTGGAAATATAAATTGAAACAGGCTAATGGGTTTGGAAAGTCTTCACAACCCAAGCAAACAAAAACTCAAAAAAGTAGTGCTGCATTTTGAGTGTCGAATCACAAGGATGGTGTAATTTTACTTAGTGAGGTTTTAGTCTAGTTTATCCTGAACAAGAGAGTTGATGTGATCAATTAAACTAAATACAAACAAATGATAACTAAGCAAAGTCGATAAAATAGGAATTTATCAATATTGGAATAGATCTAGGGATATGGGTTCACTAATGCGGTAGAGGTAAAGTCTAATGCGGGATTCATGTAACTTGGATTGGAATAACGAAGAATTTCTTCAATCTTTTGGTTACAACCCAATTTATGCTAAATCTATAAACCAATTAATGTAACTTAAGACAAAATTAAGGAAAGTTTAATACTTGATTATGTAAGTTTAAAGATTAAAATGAAATAATATTCAATGTCTAGGTCTAAGATAAGTCTAATGAATAAGGAAGGAGGTATTTATACGTTACATCATGAATTAGGTCTAATAACAAGAGGCTTAGAATCGTGAAGACATCACTGGAAGCGTACCTTGACTTGTTGCTGTGTATCAAGTATGGTTTATTACATTTGGGAAGAGAGGAACAATCGTATATTCAGAGGAGTTAGTCGTCCTCCTTCCCTAGTTACTAAACAGATCCAATGGGTTGTCAAAATGCGTCTTTTGGGTAGTAATCTCCCTCCATTAAATGCTTGGCTTGTTAGTAATCCTTAGGCTGGAAATTTTGTAATTTTTGGACATTGTGGGTTGTTGCTTTTGTAAGAACTTTCTCATTGTTTTCCCTATATGGATGAATACTAATGAGTATAACTTTCTTGCAAAAAAAAAACAAGAGGCTTAGAAAATGCGGAATAGAAGTCCCAGCCGGCCGGCCACCGGTGGCCTACCCGGCTGTGAGGCTCCTGATTCTCAAGCTTCACTTTTCGAATGTTAGGTAGGCACATCCGGCTGACGGTGGCCACACCGGCTGGGATCCCCCTACCATTTTCTCTTTCTTTACTCTTGTTCTTGGTTTCCTAGCCGGCGGGTCGCCTCGCGTGGCCTGCCTGACTGGGAAGTCTCAGTTACTTCCTTTCTCTTTCGTGTACTTGGCTTCCCAGCCGGCTGCAGGTGGCTTGACTGGCTGGGAAGCTCATGCCTCTCCTCTCTTCTTTTATTCTTGACTCAAGGGGGAGGTTCCCAGCCGGCTGGCCTGCTGCCGGCCTACCAGCTGAGAACCTTTTCTCAGCAACTCTTTCCGTCCTTCCATCTTCTTGTTCCAACACTGCTTCGCTCGCCCATTTTCTGCTTTCGGTGTTAAATCATGTAAGACGAGGTACAAATTCATAGAACGGGAAATCGAGATGCAAAATGCAAGCAAAGGCACAAAATATAGTATAATGACGTATCAAAAAGTAAGAAAAGAAGGAAGAATTAAGATTAAATAGACGTTATAATGAAGAAGGAACATTTCCTTGCGTCCCATTGCCAGTTTGTAGCTCTTCAATTTCAATAAGTTCAAACTTTCTCCCACTCTATACTCTAGAAAGAAACTCCTTTTCTTAGGAAGACAACATCACGAGCCACAAACACTTTGTTCTCGTGATTATTGTAAAAGTAGTATCGCGTTTTTCCTATGGATAACCCAAAAAGAAACATTTTTCTTATAGCAAAAAATATGGGACTTTCCCTTTCCACATCTCATGTAGAGTCTTTTCAGCTGCTTTAGTCGGGCTCCGATTTAGTGAAGACATAGCATATTTTATTGCAAACCCCAAAAACGAGTCAGTTAGCTCAGTCTGACTCATCATAAACCAAATCCTATCTTTATTATTGTGGGTTATCCAAAGGAAGCTCGTGGATATTACTTCTACTGCCGTCACGAAAACAAAGTATATGTGATGTTGTTTTTCTAGAAAAAGAATTTGTTTCTAGAAGATAGAGTGGGAGAAAATTTGAACTTTGTGACGTTCAAGAGCCACAAACTAAGGAATTGACGCAAGAAAATTTTTCCTCTACGTCAAGTTCGGTAATTTTTCCCTTGGAACCTAAGAGGTCATGTAGAGCTAGTAACCCACCTTATAGATACCTTGGTATTAACGAGTGGGTAACTAGCTCCACCTAACCTCCTAGGTTCTAAGGGAATAACTACTGAATCTAACGTAGAGTAAACACTTTTTATGCGTCAATTCCTTAGTTTATGGCTCTTAAACGATCAAGGAGAAAGGTGATAGTTTCGTGCTACTTTTGTAAAATGACGAGCATGCAACCTACAAAGTGGCTACACCTAGTGCCGACTCCATGCATTGGCTTGAGGCCATGTGATTCAAAATGGATTTCATGCACGATAATCAGGTATGGGACCTGGCAAATTTACCAGAAGAAGTGAGACCTCTTCACTGTAAATGGATCTTTAACATCAGGATCAGCTTGGATGGACATAAAAGATGTTCATAAAGCTAGATTGGTGGGAAACGGTTTCCCTCAAGTTCATGGTTGTTAGTATAACATGTGCGCCAGTCGCAATGCTTTGTTCCATTAGGATTATCTTAGCAATTTTTGTCTTTCATGGTTATGAGATTTTGCAAATGGATGTTAAAACCGTCTTCTTGAATGGGATTCTAGATGAGGAAGTGTACATGACACAACCTAATGGTTTTATTGATCCTAACATTCCTAAGAAAGTGTGCAAGCTTAAAAGATCCATTTATGGTCTTAACCAGGCATTAAGGGTTACATCGCTTCGATCATGTTATAAACCAGAATGACTTTACTCAAAGTGTTGAGATACTTTGTTTATACTGTTAGGTTCATATACCTACTAATAAGACTCTTCTTATGAAATGCTAATTAACACTTTAATTAGCTTCCAAGATCTAGTGCATGCAAACTATGTAAACCGAAATCGAGAAAGAAAAATGTTCCTTACATTGTGGTTTAGGCGTGTATGGGCAAAAGTGTAAGACACCTTCTTTCAACTCGTTCTTGAGCTAGATGATTTTAGGATGAATTTCCAAAAGCACCAAGTATAGGAACTCTCCTTTTGTTGCACCTAGAATTACCCTTAATCACTTAACTATTGATATGGAACAATAGTCAAGTACCCTTTGAAACAAAGTATGACACTCGAAATTTCTACTTTATAAATCTCGAGTTCAAGCTACAAACACAAGTTCTATGAAAATTCTAAAGTTCCTAAGTATCTTGTATTTTCTAGTGAGATGAAGATAGCAATATTTTCTATGAGATTAGATGAACAAATAAGAGGAAAAACACCCCCCTTATAATCATCATCAAACCGGCACCACCATGGGGAAGGGTGGGGTGCTTTTTGCTTTTTGCCTAATCAAGGTTAAGGGTGGCTATAAGCATTAGGGTAGTAATCATAGTGTTTAAGCTTTGTTTAGAACATTTAATCTAAACCAAAACCCTACCCTACACCTTGCAAAACCCGGTGCACCCATGTTAACATGGGTGTCCATTTTATTTTGTGATTTTGTCAATTGTCATATATGTGACATGTGACATGTGACATGTTATCTTATCCTATAATTATGTATTTAACTATTTTAAATACAATTTCATGTAAAATAAATTAAACTTAACATTTTAAGTAACAATTTATAATCACATTTATATATAAAATGGGTCATCTCATATTTGTTTGATATGATCTACAACTAATTGTAATTATAATCAATCAATTATGCTTATCTCAAATGTTTCATAAACATTAAGCGTTCTTACTAATATAACGATTATATTATCAAATTGAATTTTATATAATCATATTATTATAAGACATGTTTCTCACTTATAATATAAACTTGTTCAGCTCAAGGGAATAATTAATCTATATCTATATACAATTATTAACTTTCATGATTAGGGAATCGTCCTTTCGGTGTGACCTCAAGGGATCAACTGATCACCACCGTCATACGACAGTAATATCAAACTCTAGTAAGCCAATCATTACTGATTAATGTGGATCAGTTGACTATAATATTAATCATCCTTTTGTATTCTTGTATGAGATTTAATTAAGTGATCGCACTATTGTTGAGGACACTTACTCCAACAATCTCCCACTTGTTCGCAACAAGTGTGCGTCACCAATTCTCTTATCCTATTTTAAATCTCCCACTCAATGCAAGGTGTCTTACAGATCGTACTTTCATGTGATCATATCTAGAGTTGTTTCCTCGATATGGAGAGTAACTGTCTGACCGGAATTATCTACCGTAGATACCTTCCGAGCGTGGCCACGCATTTCCAGTTCACTATTCCTCGAGTGCCTTGAGATATTGGATAACCCTGACAAGCGGTTGGAAAATTCCTTTCGCACTATTCCCTTCGTATACTCACAGTTCTTCATGACCTAATAATTTCCCATTCACCCCTTTTTACTGAATGGCTGGAGGCAAAACTCAAAATCAATCAGAAACTATGTCGATTTAGGCGAATAGTCTCTAGTCTAAAGAATTGACTAAAAAGGAATACTATAGTAGCTCTTGCCACGACCAGGCTTTATGAATTGACAGAACTCTATAAGTGGTCACTGCCCGACAGAGTGTCCCATACAGTCTGCCTATGTGATCGACTAGTCATCTCACATGACTCTATGGCACTTGAACTTGCCATCAATCGCATCACACTTCAGTCCCTTTGAGACGTCACCTCATGTAAGCAACTAGGGGCCAAGGCTATGTTAATCTAGTTCATTTTAATAGGGTTCAAAGTTCTCACTACAACCTATTTGGATGTAACAAAGCACAAAAATGAGTTTTAGAAACTCAAACGATAAATGTGATTATCATATATGAAAAATCAACACAATGTTATTGCTTCATATCTTATAATCTAAAGTGTACAAGTTCCATGACACCTCATGGCCATCTTGTCTAAATGCAATAAAAGCTTGGATAGTGGATATACCATGTATCCATTTATTCCAACTTTATGAATTGCCTTTTCTTTCCATACATCGTTATTCCCAATAGCATGAATTTATCTAAGTACATCACTAGATCTATATCTAGTGTTGGGCTCTATTACTTGAAAGATGCTCCCACTTGTTATCACAATAACTACGTGATAGGTATGTTGGTGAAAGGGTCTACTATTAGATCCTTATGAGCCACCTTTTCCTCATCACAATAACTACGACTCTATTTGTAGAATCTTCAATGATTGACACTTCAATCATGCCTTTTTATCTATTCGCTTTTAGTATAACAAAAGTTAGCCTAGGATTCTGTCAAATCCTTATAGGTTTGGAAACATGCATTTGTGTAACTTTTAACACATAACTAAGTTATCATTACCAAACACAAATATGAACTCATAGAGTTCCTCGAGAAACTCATAAATATTCTTGAAGGCTATACAATGACTCTCATATAGATTAATTTGTTATTGACTCTCATATAGATTGACTCTCATACATGATTGCTAATGTTTCTCTTGTCCCTTTTGTTTGTGGTATATTTTCTCTCACTCTATCCTATTGAAAATGCGTCTATTTTCACCAAGGATAGAACCATGAGCCACAAACAGTTTTGTTTCTCTAGGTTTAAAGGAAGAAAACTCTTGTAAGGATAGCTCCATGAGCTCTATCCCTCAGTCACAAACAGGTTTGTTCTCCAGGTATAAATGGGGTAGGATGCTCGTATTAACTTTGAGCGATCTATAGTAGACTTTTTTGTTTAGACTTCAGTATTCTAGCATCTCTATAGACTCACTCTATTTAAGCTAAATACTTGGACTCTTATCCATGTCTTGAACAAATTTAGGGTTCTTAACCCTTCCATAACTCGTATGGAGTCACATTGGCGTTTTAAAGATTTTATCTTGGGCCTTTATATGAATTGTAAATCTCCAAGTGTGAGTTCGCTAACTCATTTTGACTTGTGTAATTGATCTTTCTTATATCAAATAAGTTGTGATGTTAAGTCACAATCCCAAGTGAGAATCCCATTTTTAAGTTTGGTTTACTCATACTGATCCAATCATTATATGTTTCATTGGATCAATTATTCATTATACTTTATGTTGTATGATACTAACATTGCATGATAAAAGGTTTAAGAACATCGAAATAAATTCCATAAGTAAAGTGACTTGGGTTGAAAACCAAGTCACCTTTTAATACAACCATTGTTTAAAAGTAGGAATTCAAATTACTTTCCATGTCAAAACATGGAAATGAAATAGTTCAACAAACCAACAATTAATATGCAATAAGTAAATAGAAGACAAATAGCAAAATATCGCCAAGCCCATCATAGGTCTCCTCTACGTGGTGGCTACCCTAGCTTCCTTGTAGATCCTCCTAGGCTTGTTTTGCCTTGTCCTTCTTCTCATGCCCTAAATGTAATAAAAAAGGGTGGTGAGAATCACAACTTGTATCAAAATACCAAAGTTGAGGTGAGTATCAATAACATAAACTTTGGGAAGGACTATTACCAACTCGAAGAACCTGTCCAGCTTTGATGTCTCCCAAGTAGTTGGAGCAATTACGCTTCCAATGGCCCGTGCCATTACAATAATGGCACTTGTCTTCAGATGCGGCCCCCTTCTTGCCTTTGGAAGAGCTATTCATAATAGCTTTTCGTTTGCCTTGGTAGGAGTGAGTGGGCTTGCTTCCCTTCCTTCCACTTTTCTTAAACTTGCTTTGCTCTTGACATTGATGTTCAAAACATCCTTATTTGAGCTAGCTTGAAAGCCCATGTCACGTTCGGCTTGCACAAGCAACTTGTGCAATTCATGAATCGAGACGGTGGTATTTTGCATGTTGAAGTTCACCCTAAAGTTGACAAACCCTTTGATCCGACTTAGGGAGTGAAGTATGCGGTCAATGATAAGCGGCTCGGGAATCGTTATTCCTTGCTCTTTGAGCACCTCAATGTACTCAATCATTGTGAGCACATGAGGGCTAACATTTTGGCCCTCCTTCATATTGAGGTCGAAGAATTGGGAGGCGGCTTCGTATTGCACAATTCTTGGTGCTCGTGAAAACATGGTCATGAGCTTAGAATAGATTTCATAAGTGGTTTTCATTTTCATGGCATTACGTTGAAGCTCGCCATCCATGGAGAAGATCAAGACATTCTTGATCGCCGCCGACTCTTTGTGGTAGGTCTCATAGGCCTCCCTAGTGGCGTTGGATGACCGCGCATTAGGAGCGCTAGGGGATGCCTTATTTAGGTAACTAAGTTTACCGTCACCTTCGGCGGCTAAGCATAGTTGTCCATTCCAATCCGAGAAGTTAGAACCATTCTTTTCAAGTTTGTAACGATCCATAAAGGATCTTATCCATGATACGGTGGTGAGTGGTGGAGCGGGAGGTCAAACCTCGTTATTGTCGTCCAACATTGCGAATTAAATAAGTTTGACTACAAAACAGAAAATGAAAAAAAACAACATTTATCGTTTTTTTTTTAATACTTGTAAACATTTTAAACAAGTTTGACATTTATATAATGACCCCTACTCAATTACATAAATGATTCCAAGACCCAAATCCTATATTAACTCGATTTTATGTGCGCCACGGACTCCTCGGCTTTTATTAATATTACTTGGTGGGTTAACTCTTTAACCGATTCTACAATTAGAATTCTTGGTCGATGAAATACTTTATTGTCATCTTTATCCCGGAACACATGGGCCACGGACCCTAATTTTTCCGTTGAGTTCAGCCAAATTTCGATACAATAACGATTTATTGCCCCACTTACCCAACGTAACAACTTTAGCACCTCGGTAAGCCGAACCTACTTCCTTTTGAAATTGGGATTCATGGGTTCTATTATTTGTTAAGGCTAAATCTCAATTAATAAATATAGAGGTCAAGTCAATTTATTATCTATCTACTTTAAGTGAACAAAATTGGTGATCTATCGATACATAATTGACGCGGTTGATTAACTCGATAAAAATGCATGTGTGATTTATAAGGCAATTTGGCATGCATGTAACATATAAATAAAATGCAAGCATAAAATAAATTCGTATTATGGCCTTCCTAGAAATAGAAAATCAAATAATCTATTGACAAATTCGAAAACCAACTCATTTGATCCCTTGAACTTCATGTGCACGCCTCCCAAGGACACCGTCTTTTTTGGAACACCTTTCTGAGTGACTCCGTCTTTAGGAAACTCTGGGATTACAAAAAATTACAAAAATATATAATAAAAATTACATGAATTTACTATTATACATTTGTAAAAATTAAATATTACAATAAAAGTGATACGAGATCACATAAAATTACAAGCGAATCAATATTCCCTTACATTACGGGTAATATCGATTAAAAACAATGGCCATACTAAGACAAATTACATAATTCAAAATTACATAAATTCATAAATGACATTCATTCATTCAAAAAGCAAGATAATTATATGTAAACTCATGCAATATCAATGTGTCAAATCGCCTTAATAACACTTATATTGTATATAACCCGGTTTTATGGAAATGCGTGATAATAATCAATTAAAATCACAAATCAATACTTAAATCAAATTTAAGTCCAATTTAATTATCCTAAATATTTTAGGACTCAAATATTAGTCTCCACTAAATATTTGACGATAATTCAACTTGGTTGTGCATTATTACTCGTTTTTTACCCTTATTCACATAACGTTTATGTAATAATTCCAAATTTAATTACAACAATTTATAAATTTTAAAATTAAAATTTTAAATATTCTAGAACATTTCTAGGAACATCATCATGTCAATATACTTAAAATACATCATTATTTTAGAGAAAAATATAGTCGCCTTTAATTGATTTTATCCAATAAAATACTAAAATCACACGAAAATTAATCTAATTAATTTTAAACTTTTAAATATGATATTTAAATTATTTATGCAACATATGATAATTTTATCATGCCAAAAATTCATTTTAGCTATTTATGCCAAAATAATCACTATTTATGCCATTTTAAATATTAAAAATCATAAATCATGCAAAATAAATCATATTAATCTCACATTTTACTTAAAGTAGTTAAAACATTCATGTGATATCATACTAAAATTTTATGTCAAGATTCAAACTCTAACTATATTTAGTAAATAAAAGTTCATTTTACCCATTAAAATGTGTTTATTTAACTAAAAATTATTAAACCAAGCAATAATCTTCCATAAATCATCAAAATGACCCAAAAACATTTTAGGACCATGAGGTATTTCATGCATAAACATTTCCTGACTATATCATATAAATCAAAACTTTATAGTTTTATTTAGTTACTTTAACTCGTAAAAACTTATAAAACTGATTTGCATGCAACATCCATATTCTCTGATACCAATTGGTAGGTTCATATACCTACTCATAAGACTATGGCTTACAAGATCTAGTGCATGCAAACTATGTAAACCGAAATAGAGAAAGAAAATTGTTCCTTACATTGTGGTTTAGGCGTGTATGGGCACAAGTGTAAGACACCTTCTTACAACTCGTTCTTGAGCTATATGATTTTAGGATGAATTTTCAAAAGCTCCAAGTATAGGAACTCTTCTTTTGTTGCACCTAGACTTACCCTTAATCACTTAACTATTGATATACTAGAACAATAGTCAAGTACCCTTTGAAACCAAGTATGACACTCGAAATTTCTACTTTAGAAATGTCGAGTTCAAACTACAAACACAAGTTTTATGAAACTTCTACAGTTATTAAGTATCTTGTATTTTCTAGTGAGATAAAGATAGTAATATTTTCTATGAGATTAGATGAACAAATAAGAGGAAAAACGCCCTCTTATAATCATCATTAAACCGACACCACCATGGGGAAGGGTGGGGTGCTTGTTGCTTTTTGCCTAATCAAAGTATTCGGGTGGCTATAGGCATTAGGTTAGTAATTATAGGTTTTAAGCTTTGATTAGAACATTTAATCAAAACCAAAACCCTACCCTACACCTTACAAAAACCGATGCACCCTTGTTAACATGGGTGTCCATTTTATTTTCTGATTTTGTCAATTGTCACAAATGTGACATGTGACATGTTATTTTATCCTATAATTATGTATTTAACTAATTTAAATAAAATTTCATATCAAATAAATTAAACTTAACATTTTAAGTGACAATTTATAATCACACACACACACACACACACACACACACACACTCACACACACACATACACATATATATATATATATATATATATATATATAATGGGTCATCTCATATTTGTTTGATATGATCTACAACTAATTGTAATTATAATCAATTAGTTAAGCTTATCTCAAATGTTTCATAAACATTAAGCGTTCTTACTAATATAACGATTATATTATCAAATTGAATTTTATATAATCATATTACTATAAGACATGTTTCTCACTTATAATATAAACTTGTTCAGTTCAAGGGATTAATTAATCTATATCTATATACAATTAATTAACTTTCATGATTAGGGAATCGTCCTTTCGGTGTGACCTCAAGGGATGAACTAATCACCACCGTCATACGACATTAATGTCAAACTCTAGTAAGCCAATCATTACCGATTAATGTGGACCAGTTGACTATAATGTTAATCACCCCTTTGTATTCTTGTTGATGAGATTTAATTAAGTGATCACACTATTGTTGAGGACACTTACTCCAACATATACATGAAGTTTAGCGGGAGTAGGGTGGTGTTTCTAGTATTGTGTGTGGATGACATTTTACTCATTTGGAATGATGTATCAATGCTTACTTTTTTGAAGGAGTGGTTGGGAAGTCATTTTCAAATGGAAGACTTAGAAGAAGCGCGGCGCACTTAGGTATCTGGATCTATAAAGATAGATCTAAAAGGTTATTGGCGTTAAGTCAAGAGGCTTATATTGATAAGATTCTTACCAGGTTCAGTAAGAAAAATTCTAAGAGTGGTTTTTACCTATAGATCACAGGATTACTCTGAGCAAGTCAAAGTATCTAGTGAGCCTAAAGAAATTGAACACATGAACAAGATCTCATATGCATCTGCTCCTAGATATATCATGTGCACCATGATGTGCACTCGCCTTGACGTTTCGTTTGCTTTGAGTATGTCGAGTCGTTACTAATCTGGATAACCGTAAAGAACATCCTTATGTACTTAAGAAGGACCAATGATTCGTTCTTAGTATTCATAGGTGATTATGAATTACGTTTAAGGGGTTACACGGATGCCAGTTTCCAGACAGATCGGGATGATTTAAAATCTCAATCTGGCTATGTTTTTATAACGAATGGATGAGAAATCTGTTGGAAGAGTTCCAAGCAGATTGTCATGGTGGATTCTACTACATAAGCTGAGTATGTGGCGGCGTCTGAAGACGGAAATGAAGCAATGTGGATTTGGCAGGTTTTTGAGGGACTAGGAGAAGTTCCCACAGCCGCAAATCATATTCCGTTATACTGTGACAACAGTGGAGCTGTTTTCCAGGCTAGACCCTAAGTCTAGTAATAAGTCTAGACATGTACTTAGGAAATTTCATGTAGTAAGAAATTATATAGAACGAAGGGAAATAAAGATTTGTAAGGCGAGGATTGGCGCAAATGTTGCTGATCCTTTAACCAAGCCTTTATCGCAGGCTAAGCATGATAGTCGTGTCGTTTCAATAGGATTGAGATCGGTACCTGCATTGCCGTAGATTATATGATATGTTATTCTTGGATACTGTATCATTTTTACATATTTGACAATCGCATTCATTTTTCAAAATATGTTTTCAATACTTTGCTTTTTCGGATAGGTTGACAAAAAGTTAAAACCCTATTCAACTGAACAGGATTAACATTGTGTTTTTGTACCTTGCTTAATGAGGTTACGCCTTAGAGTGACTAGATTGTAAGTCGATCAATGGGGAATTCGACAACCATAGGGTCATATGATGACTGGTCGATTACATAGGCAGACTTTATGACACTCTGACGGGGCAGTGACCTCTTATAGAATCCTTTTGTTGCTTGGTCGTGGCAAGGATTTCTATTTTATTATTTGCGTCGATTCTTTTGGCTTGTATCTATTAGTCTAAGTCACTATAGATTCCGTTTCTTTGTTTTTGTCCTAGGCCGCACCGTGAAAGGAGGCTGATGGACATCTTTTGGGTTAATTTCTGTATTGGAAAAAGATAAATAGGTCAACAGGATTTTCCACCCTTGTCAAGGTTTAAATATTTTAGGGTCACTAGAGGAGTAGGGAATGGAAATGCGTGGCCACACTTGGAAGTGATCTATGGTATATTTTCCGGTCAAGCAGTCACTCTCGCGATCGAGGAAACCACTCATGATATGATCAAGCGAAAGAAAGACCTGAAAGATACCTTGCACTGAGTGAGAGACATAATGGACAAGATAATCGGTAGCGCACAAGTTGTATCGGACAAGTGGGATATTGTTGGAGTACGTGTCCTCCACAATAGTTCGTCTACTAAACAAATTAAATCTCATTAGAGGAATATCATAGGGAGATATTTATTATACTAGTCAGCTGGTTAACGTACATTGGTAACGATGGGTCGACTAGGTTTTGACATTACTGTTGTATGATGGCGGTGATCAGCTGTTCCCTTTCACGTCACACCTATAGAAAGGAGCCCCAATGGAAAAACAAATTATTTGTATGTTATACATTTTAATTAGTCCCTTAAAAATATATTGACTAAAAGTTAGTCAAGAGAGTATTATTGAAATGAAAGAATTTGGAAGTCGGGCCTTATTGATTTATTAATCAAATATATGATAATGATAATTGTTGAGTTTATGGATCATGTACTTAAGAGGGGGAGAGGTGAATTAAGTACCTTTTTAAAAATTAAAACACACGACGCAAAATTGATCAATGCAGGAACAGTACACCGGCAAATTAAACAGTTCAGAGGACTGTTTAATACAATGAATCTGTGCAGTACTAATTCTGACCAATTACCGAACGAAATTAAATACGAGAATGAAAAGTAACGAGCAGATAAAAGAACACAATGATTTTTAAGTGGTTCGATCTACTCTCTGAAGGTCTGCGTCCAATATCTCTCTTATTAATATCTTCTTTATAAATCAACCCGATTACAAGAATACCCCCACGATCAACCCGATTGTGCGACTCGAGTACTAACCCGTACCCCAAAATCTCTCTCTCACGAACTAAAAATTATAACCTTTTTGTCTCCGTATAAGGTTCACAAGTTAGAACAACAGAGGATAAAATAGCCTAAGAGACAACTTGACTAAGAGCACCTTGATACTTTAATTCAAGAACAAGTTAACAAGTTTTTTAAAAGAATTTTTAAAGAAAATAAAACACTTAAAAACAGGAATATGAGGGTCGGGTGATGGAAGGGTGGCGACCTCTGAGTCATGGTCTTGTTAAGATTAATGTTGATGTAGGATCCAAGGAGGGGGACGGGGTTAGCTTTGGGGTGGCTTGTAGGGACGACCGTGCACGTGTTCTCTGGGCGAAGACGGAATGGAAAGACTATGAATGGGAACTTCGCATGGCGGAAGTAGTTGCGGTCCTACGAAGAGTCCAAGAGACAATCCAAAAGGGTCATGACCAGGTTGTCATTGAAAGTGATTGTAAACAAATCATTAATGATTTAAAGAATAAGGCAACGGGGAGTAGCTTTATGATGAGTCCATTTTATATATAGTTTAACTCCCTAGTATAGCTTGGTTTATTTGACTATTATACTTTGTTTAGTATATTTGTGAGCTAATTACGTGTTCTAGGTGTATTGCTTGTGTTTGTTACATTTTGTAGGAATCTAGGCTTTTTTCTAGCACATTAGCAGCACCAAAGTTCACCAAGCTAAGCAAGATGGACCATGGAAGGATACTATTAGAAATGACAAGCCCAAGCATGAGGATTTGTAAAATGGTTTGGTGTACAAATGATAAACCAAAATGAAGCCCAACTTAAGGAGTTCACAACTCAACATAAGGATGCTCTTTGAATGCTCATGGGATGCCAAACAATGCAATTAACCGGAGAATTAAGGAGCTTATAGGCATAGCATAGGATTCTCAAGCATTTAACTGAGCAATTAAGCAATTGTTCCTGGATTACTGAAACCCCGATCAGGGTTTCCATTCTCCGATCGGGGTTTGGGGTCTGTGGAATATTTCCGTTTCAAGTCTCTCTCCCTATATAAAGGAGAGGGACCTCGACACTTAGAGGCATTCTTTTTCATATCTTGTACATCATTCTACACTCTAAAAACACTCTTTTACACAACATCATTAGTCATTAGATTAGGTTTAGAATAATTTAGTTTCCATTAGTTGTTACAAATAATTCCTTTAAGTATTTCAATTTATATTACAAGTTCATTTGCAAGTTATTTTGTTCCATTGTTTTCTTCAATTCCAAGTTTTATTTCCTTTGTTGAGGTAATTCTATTTCTTATATTGTTATGTTATTTCCTTTGTCATTTCCATTATTAGTTAGTTATCATGTTTACTTTATCATTTGTCATTAGATTAGTTATCATGATGCAAGAGTAGTTACTTTGCCTAGGGAATTAGGGAAGCCATGCATAAATAATATTTGCAATTGTTGAAATAAGATGTTATGATATCAAATAGTTGTTTCTATCACATGATTGCATTGTATTGTTAGTCTTTTATTATTGATCACAATCCTTGATTATATTCGTTAATTCTTTCTATAAGTCGAGAGGCACGGAATTGAATTAGACTAAGCATGTGTTAGTAGATCGACCTAGCCAAAACTAGAGTTTCTTAGGACCCGATCTATGGTTGACACTTATATCGAGAGGTGGGTGTCTTTAGCCTAAACAATTATCGTTATTATCAATGTACTAGTTTGACTTGAGCATTTACATAATTTGCATGTGTGACCCGACCTCCCTAGACTCTTCCTTTATTATTGTTGTTGTTTTAATCACCAAACCAGAAATCATTTGTGACCGACCTTGATAGAACTCACTCCATAACAGCTGGCTAGCAACTCCTGTCTCCTCGTGTTCGACCCCTATTACTACATTCATTTGTATCTAGGGTATTTATCTTTTATTAGGTGTGCGATAGCCTATCAAATTTTGGCGCCGTTGCCGGGGAGCACGGTTTTGTTTGCTATTAGTTGTTGAATTTTATCTTGCTTTCTTTTGTCTCAAGGAACACTTGTTCCTTGAGACTATTCTCACGGTTTCCTTGTAGTTTTAGTTCCTTTTTCAGGTTTTGAAACTATCTAATTTTGGCCTTACATAATGAATAACTACGGATTCCGATATCCACAACACAAGGATGAGCCTTTTCATGACTATCTTAACCGGTTTTTAAACTATGGTGGTCATCTCATGTCCCTCGGACAAGTCATTGATTGGGATTACATGGGTTAAGTTCTACTTGATAGCATGGATTTTGAGACACGAGAATTGGCTCTTTACATGAGTTGTGGTAGTGTTTACTCCAAGAGAGGGGATGAGCTTTGGAATTTCTTGAATTTCATGGCTTCCCAATGTCAAGAGGTAGCTTGCCAACAACCTTCCTCGCCGGATTTCGAAGAGGAATGTTATGCGATTCTTGCTTATAATCAACAA
Organism: Heliosperma pusillum; assembly: GCA_022085475.1. NCBI lineage: Eukaryota > Viridiplantae > Streptophyta > Magnoliopsida > Caryophyllales > Caryophyllaceae > Heliosperma > Heliosperma pusillum. The sequence continues at coordinate 12,536 of JAIUZE010007979.1, read as the reverse complement.
ATGCTTGAATAAATGGCGCAATCGATCACTACTTGTGCTTTTCCACCCTCCCAATGTGAGTCTTTTCTCCCTAATGATTTTAAACTATTGAATGACGATGATGATGGTTCTACTTTCTCTCTTGAAAGTTCCTCTAGTATCATTCCAATTGACCATTTAGAGACTCATATTGATGACATTGACCTTGTAGTAGATGACACACTTACCATGGATGATTTTTGGCCCGTTTGTAATAAAAAGGATGAGGTTTTGCCCGACTCATTTGAAACCTTAGCAAATCCTCTTACATGGGATATAGTTGATCCATTTAAAGTTGATAGAAGACTTATTGCAGCTAATTTAGAGATTAAGTGGGATGAACCCCCAATTTTTGATGAGTCCTACCACCTTGATTTTTCATACCACCAATTTGAGACCATTTATGATGATTTATGCACTAACGATTTATTTTATGGTATTAAGCATGATGCTCCATCTCTTGCTGACGAGTGTAGTAGTACGGTGGTTCTGTTTGAAATCTGTAATGCGCATTTTGATATGATTTATCCTTCCTTACCATTGATCTTTCATGCTTATATCTTATCAATTGCATACAATTGTTTTTGTATTGCTCATGCGCAGGAATATGATCAACTTCTAAGGGCGTTGACATACTTTTTAGAGAACAAAGGATGCTCATTAGAAAAAATTAGTTTTTGTCAATTTACAGTTTTTTGACAATTGCAGTTTCAATTTGGTTGTAACATTTAGACATTTAGTTTACTTTAGTTTGTAGTAACTTGTCTTTTGCAGGTACTTTGCTACTTGGACTGGGCTACCCCGTTTTCAAGCTAGCTTGGGGGAGGCTTCTACACTTTAGTATGCTTTCTTTCCTTCCTTTATTTCCGCATGTGTCATCCCATCTCCTCTTGTTGGTTTTTGTTTGTCCATCTTTGTGTCACACATTGAGGACAATGTGTGTTCTAGCTTGGGGGAGGGATTTAATGAGTCTAGTTATGAGAAATCTAATCTAAAAATTTTAAAATTTAAAGTAAAAGTTTGATGTTGTGTCCCCCCATTTGTCTTTTGCATAATGTCATTCCTCCTTGTATTTCCTATATTGTAGTTCTTTTAAGCTAATGAATCATGCTTTATTGTCGGGATTTTACATTCATGGGGATGTCTTGACATAGTGGGTGAGGGATGGATTTTTGGAAAAAAATAGACTTGATCTTGACATTGGTAAACTACATATATGGTAAGGTAGACCATCTAATGGCCGGTGCATCTATACCCGACGTCATCTTGGTGTGTGTTACATTAAACCGCACAAGTATGGCATTTGTTCCTTCTTCTTAGACATGATATGGTAGTTTTCACATGAAGCCTTGTTGTTATAATTTCTCACATGCATCACCCACATTGAGCCTTTTCTCACTATATACTACCCCATGTTTGTTTCTAGCTACATTCCAAATTGCCTACCTTGTTGAGCTAGTGACCATCTTGGTGAGTTTAGGGTGCTCTTGTCATGGGATTTGTCTTATATTATAATATTATTGATGATGTGAAGTTGACGAGATTACTGATTCGCGTTGTGGTTTTGGAAAATGAAGAAAGAAAAAAAAGTGAAAACAAATGATAGAAAAGGAAAAGAAATAAACTTGAAAAATAAAAAAGAAATATGAAAAGAAAATTAGAAAGAAGAAAAAGAGATGAGATTGATACTTCCATATGTATGAAGTAATTGAGTTGGAAAGTTCATTTTTGTGTTGTAGAAGTATTAATTTGAGCCATATGCTGCTTTGGTTCAATGGGCTATTTCTATGGGATTGGTTTTGGGTTATTTGAGCACTCTTTGGTTATTTGGATGGTTGTTAGCTTGACCTTTAACTCCACATATCCAAACTTGTTTGTCCACCTTATACCCATTACCCCTAGCCTCTTTTGTCTCTTCTATTGGCTTCTTTGTGTGCATTCTTTTTTAGCATTGTTGCAGCAGGAGCTCACCCAAGGGGCCTTGATGATCAAGCCACAAACAAGGCAAGCCTAACCCCAATGACCCCTCAGATGGAAGCTAGAGTTACAAGGTCCAAACAACAAGCTATGACAAGCCAAGACCAAGCCATGCCAAGCTACAACAGTGAGGGAGACAGTCCAAGACTCAACAACCCATGCCAAGCCCCAACACAACCCACATTACCCACACAAGACAGAAACAAAACCCTTCAGGCTCAGACAGACCAATTCACAAACCCTGTATCTAGGAGGTACACCAGAGCATCCCAACCACCCCCACCATGGCCTACCATCAAGCCAACCCACTAAGCTACAAGTTTGTCCAGGACAAGTCCTTTTGAAGTCTAGTAAAAACCCATGAAACAGACACCCCAAGTTAGAGTCCAGCAAACCCATTAAAAACAGAGAAAGTACAAGGCAGTTTGTGGTTTCCTTTTGTTTAAGTCAACTTGTCCTCGTCCAAGGCAGGTCTTATCTATGTTCTAATAAGAGTAGGGAGTCCCAAGGAGCAGCAACACATCCAGGCAAAGCAACAAGGCAACAAGAACAACAGATTTCCATTTCAGGAAAACTCCAAAACTGCTTTATTTGCTTTTTTGTTCAGTCTGTTTTTGTGTCTTGTGTCTGTTCTTTATAGTTGTTGAGCTCGTCCTATTATGAGGCTCTTAATTAGTGTCAGTAGTAGTAGTTTGAATCCTAAGTTGGCCCTTGGATGATCTGTGCATCCAATGGCTCACAAGTTATCAGCCCCTCTATATAAAGAGGTCTTGTATGTTTGTTTGAGCAGACTTTGATGAATGAATGAATTAAACTTTGAGAAATCACTCAATGTTATCAAACTTGTGCTAAGAGCTGTAGTTTGAAGCAAGCCTGATACATCTCCAAGGTGTTTGATCAGTGCCTTGTATTGTGAGTCAAGTTATACCTGTGCTTTGCTGTGGTTAACTTACTTGCTGTTGAGTTTAGTTTAGAGTGTTTGTGCTTTGCTGTAATACTTGAAAACTATCTCTAAATCCAGTCTTTGAGTCCTTTTCTCTTGTGCCTTGCTGTAGAGGATTGTCTCTAAGTCATATCCCCTGAGTCCTTTCAGTTAAACAACTCAATATCCCTAAAACAATATCCCTTGTCACTTGTTTTTGTTCTCAGTTTGAATCAAGTTCATCAAGCTTACTTAAAACTTGTGAACCTTAGTAGTTTACACTCCAAATTGGTTATCAGAGCTTTGGTTGAGAGTCTTAGTGAGTTCATTTCCCTAACTACATTTAAAAACACAAAAATAGCCCAATGAGTGAAGAGAGACTAGCAGGAGTAGAAGCAAGGATGGAGGATCTGGCTGGGATTGTAACCACCCTAACCAGAACCTTGGACCAAGTTATAGGCAACCATTTGCTTGCTGGAGGGAGAGGTAGAGGACGTGGAAGAGGCCAAGGAGGAGGCAGAGGAAGGCCACCTGATGATGAGGAGTACCCAGACTCAGATGACTCAACAAGAAGCAGAGCTTCCATCCACAGGAACACAGACAAGCATCTTAAGGTAGATATCCCTGAGTTTTCTGGTAGTCTTAATCCTGATGACTTGTTAGAATGGCTTAGAGAAGTAGAAAGGATCTTTGAGTACAAGGGATACAATGATTCCAAGTCTTTTAAAGTAGCCATCCTTAAACTGAAAGGGTATGCTTCCCTTTGGTATGAGACTATGAAAGGGTTAAGGGCTAGGGAGGTAAGGAACCCATCAAGTCTTGGACTAAACTGAAAAAGAAACTGTTAGACAAATTTGTTGCTAAGGATTACACCCAGGATCTGTTTATCAAGTTGTCTAAGTTGAAACAAGGAGACAAACCTGTTGAATCTTATCTGAGGGAGTTTGAACAACTCACCTTACAATGTGATATAAATGAGAAACCTGAGCAAAGGATTGCTAGGTACTTAGAGGGTCTAGATAAGAACATTGCTAACAAGGTTAGGATGCAACCTCTGTGGTCATTTGATGATGTTGTCAACCTATCTCTGAGAATTGAGAAGATAGGGAAGACTAAGCCTGCTACACCAAAACCTGTTAGGCCTTTTCAAACCAGACCTTATAGTGGGTTTAGAACCATGGATACCCCCAAGACAGCACCCCCACCTATCTTAGACAAGGGTAAGGGCATCATGGGTCAAAAGCCAAGCACTTCATTGACTGAGAACAGAATTAGGTGCTTCCAATGTCAAGGCTATGGACATTTCAGGAAGGATTGCCCTTCTAAGAAGACCTTAACCATAATGGAAGTTGAGGCTTGGGAGAAAGAGGGTCTAGTTGAGTATGAAAGGGATGAGCCTGAGGTTGAAGAAGTGGTGAGTGAGGAAGAAGAGTCTAGTCAGGAGGCAATAGTGGCACTCCCTGACACAGGCCACAGCTTAGTCCTATGGAGAGTAATGCATTCACAACAGATACCTTTGGAGGAGGATCAAAGGTCCCTCATTTTCAGGAGCAGATGTACCATACAAGGGAGGGTTTGTAACCTTATTATAGATGGAGGTAGTTGTACCAATGTGGCTTCTGTTACTATGGTTGATAAGCTGAAGTTGAGCACTCAAGATCACCCTCACCCCTATAAGTTGAGATGGCTGAGTAAGGGAGCAGAGGTTAAGGTGGATAAGCAATGCATGGTCCCTTTCTCCATTGGCAGTGTGTACAAGGATGAAGTATTGTGTGATGTGGTTCCAATGGATGCCTGTCACTTGCTATTAGGAAGGCCATGGGAGTTTGATAAAAGCTCCATACACCAAGGAAGAAGCAATACCTATTCTTTCAAGCATGGGAGCAGGAAGGTGACATTAGCCCCCTTGCCACCACACCAGAAGAGCTATGGAAGTCCAAGTATGGCTGAGGATTTTAGTGGAGTTGTATTTCTATCTGAGTCAGCAATGGTCAAGGAGTGTAGTGAGGAGCAACCTATAGTAATGCTGCTATCAAAGGAAGTTCAGGAAGAAGAGTCTAAGGTGATCCCTGCAGATGTTAAGCCCCTCATTGATCAGTTCAAGGGAGTGTTTCCAGAGGAACTTCCTGATGGCTTACCCCCTTTGAGAGGGATTGAACACCAAATAGACCTTGTGCCAGGGTCTGTACTACCTAATAGACCAGCCTACAGATGTGATCCTAAGGCTACACAAGAGCTACAAAAGCAAGTTGGAGAGTTGATGAGTAAAGGGTTTGTAAGGGAGTCATTAAGCCCTTGTGCTGTGCCTGCATTGTTGGTTCCTAAGAAGGATGGGACTTGGAGGATGTGCATAGATAGCAGGGCTATCAACAACATCACAGTCAAGTATAGGTTCCCTATACCTAGGCTTGATGACATGTTGGATGAGCTAAGTGGCTCAAGGTTCTTTTCTAAGATTGACTTGAGGCAAGGTTACCATCAATTGAGGATCAGAGAAGGAGATGAGTGGAAGACAGCCTTCAAAACAAAGCATGGCCTTTATGAGTGGCTTGTCATGCCCTTTGGCCTGTCAAATGCCCCAAGTACCTTCATGAGATTGATGACAGAAGTGCTTAGGCCTTGCCTAGGGAGATTTGTGGTGGTATACTTTGATGATATCCTCATCTACAGCAAGAGCAAGGATGATCATTTGAGGCATCTTGAGGCTGTGTTTGAAATACTTAAGGAGAGCAAGCTCTTTGGGAAGCTTGAGAAGTGCACCTTCATGACTGAGGAAGTCAAGTTTCTAGGATATGTGGTATCTGGTAGAGGCATTTCAGTTGATCAAGACAAGATCATGGCAGTCCAGTCTTGGCCTATCCCTAGGAGTATTACAGAAGTAAGGGGATTCCATGGCTTAGCATCCTTCTACAGAAGATTCATTAAGGACTTTAGCACCATTGCAGCACCTCTCACTGAGTGCATGAAGAAGGGAGAGTTCACTTGGACTGAGAATGCTTTACAGGCTTTCAAACACATGAAGAAGCTCTTGTGCAGTGCACCTATCCTAAGATTGCCAAACTTTGATTGCCTATTTGAGGTTGAATGTGATGCAAGTGGAGTGGGAATTGGAGCTGTCCTCATCCAAGAGAAGAAACCTGTAGCCTACTTTAGTGAAAAGCTAAGTGGTGCCAAGCTAAACTATTCTACATATGATAAAGAGTTCTATGCTCTTGTCAGAGCTCTGAGGCATTGGAGTCATTACCTGAAGCCCAAACCTTTTGTCTTACACTCTGATCATGAGGCATTGAAGTACATAGGAGGCCAGCATAAGCTCAGTCACAGACATGCTAAGTGGGTGGAGTTCCTTCAGTCATTCACCTTTTCTAGCAAGTACAAAGAGGGCAAACAAAATGTGGTGGCTGATGCATTGTCTAGGAGGTACACTCTGCTATCAACTATGGAGCAAAGGGTTCTTGGCTTTGAGTTTATGAAGGACATGTATCAAGAAGATCCAGACTTTGCAGAAGATTGGTTAGCACAGAAAGAGGGAACAAGAACCATTGACTCACCATACACTTTGCAAAATGGATTCTTGTTTAAAGGAAACAAGTTGTGTGTTCCCAGAGGATCTTATAGGAACCTATTGATCAAGGAGGTACATGGGAGTGGCCTTGGAGGACACTTTGGGGTTCAGAAAACTGTGGACATACTACAAGATCAATTCCACTGGCCTAAGATGATGGGAGAAGTTCAAATAGTGCTCAGAAGGTGTGGAGTTTGTCAAAAGGCCAAGAGTTCTTTCCAAGCAGGACCTTACACTCCCCTACCAGTCCCATGTAGGCCTTGGGAGGATGTTAGTATGGATTTCATAATGGCATTGCCTAGGACAGCAAGAGGGAAGGATTCTATCATGGTGGTTGTGGATAGGTTCAGTAAGATGGCACATTTCATTGCATGCAAGAAGACTGAGGATGCTGTGAGTGTAGCAGAGCTATACCTTGATGAGGTGGTGAGGTTACATGGAGTTCCAAGGACCATTGTGTCTGACAGAGACACAAAGTTTATGAGCCATTTCTGGAGGACATTGTGGAAACTGCTTAACACTAGGTTATTGTTTAGTACCTCCCATCACCCTCAAACTGATGGCCAAACTGAGGTGACTAACAAGACCTTGGGAAGAATCTTGAGGTGTATAGTCAGCAAATCTCTCAAGGATTGGGACTTGAAGTTGGCTCAAGCAGAGTTCTCTTTCAATAGAGCTCCATCAGCAGCCACAGGCCACTCCCCCTTTGAAGTGGTCTATGGTACTAACCCCTTAATGCCTTTGAGTTTGTCTAATGTGTGCAGGTCAGAAGTCCACTATGATGCCAAGAAGAGGGTGGAACAAATGTTAAAACTCCATGAATCAGTCAGGAAACAAATTGAGAAAGCTAATGATCTGTACAAGAAGAATGCCAAGGTTCCTAAGACCAAGAAAGACTTTGCACCAGGAGATCTAGTATGGATCAACCTAAGGAAAGAAAGGTTCCCTTCCAAGAGAAAGAACAAGCTAGAGCCAAGAGCAGATGGTCCTTTTCAAGTCATAGAGAAGATAGGTCCCAATGCCTACAAAATTGATCTACCAGGAGAGTATGCAGTCCATGGGACATTCAATGTTGGAGATCTTAGTCCTTTCTTTGAAGACTCTGAGGGAGAAGAAGACACAGGCTTGAGGTCAAGCCCTTTTCAACCTGGGGAGGCTGCAGCAGGAGCTCACCCAAGGGGCCTTGATGATCAAGCCACAAACAAGGCAAGCCTAACCCCAATGACCCCTCAGATGGAAGCTAGAGTTACAAGGTCCAAACAACAAGCTATGACAAGCCAAGACCAAGCCATGCCAAGCTACAACAGTGAGGGAGACAGTCCAAGACTCAACAACCCATGCCAAGCCCCAACACAACCCACATTACCCACACAAGACAGAAACAAAACCCTTCAGGCTCAGACAGACCAATTCACAAACCCTGTATCTAGGAGGTACACCAGAGCATCCCAACCACCCCCACCATGGCCTACCATCAAGCCAACCCACTAAGCTACAAGTTTGTCCAGGACAAATCCTTTTGAAGTCTAGTAAAAACCCATGAAACAGACACCCCAAGTTAGAGTCCAGCAAACCCATTAAAAACAGAGAAAGTACAAGGCAGTTTGTGGTTTCCTTTTGTTAAGTCAACTTGTCCTCGTCCAAGGCAGGTCTTATCTATGTTCTAATAAGAGTAGGGAGTCCCAAGGAGCAGCAACACATCCAGGCAAAGCAACAAGGCAACAAGAACAACAGATTTCCATTTCAGGAAAACTCCAAAACTGCTTTATTTGTTTTTTTGTTCAGTCTGTTTTTTGTGTCTTGTGTCTGTTCTTTATAGTTGTTGAGCTCGTCCTATTATGAGGCTCTTAATTAGTGTCAGTAGTAGTAGTTTGAATCCTAAGTTGGCCCTTGGATGATCTGTGCATCCAATGGCTCACAAGTTATCAGCCCCTCTATATAAAGAGGTCTTGTATGTTTGTTTGAGTAGACTTTGATGAATGAATGAATTAAACTTTGAGAAATCACTCAATGTTATCAAACTTGTGCTAAGAGCTGTAGTTTGAAGCAAGCCTGATACATCTCCAAGGTGTTTGATCAGTGCCTTGTATTGTGAGTCAAGTTATACCTGTGCTTTGCTGTGGTTAACTTACTTGCTGTTGAGTTTAGTTTAGAGTGTTTGTGCTTTGCTGTAATACTTGAAAACTATCTCTAAATCCAGTCTTTGAGTCCTTTTCTCTTGTGCCTTGCTGTAGAGGATTGTCTCTAAGTCATATCCCCTGAGTCCTTCAGTTAAACAACTCAATATCCCTAAAACAATATCCCTTGTCACTTGTTTTTGTTCTCAGTGTGAATCAAGTTCATCAAGCTTACTTAAAAACTTGTGAACCTTAGTAGTTTACACTCCAATTGTCATGTGGGATTTGGAATGTTTACCATACTAGATTGCGCGTGCATTCTCTTGAGTCGTAGATAGGAGAGTGTCATTCACATATATTTCCCATGTTCATTTCATGATTGTGAGTGTTATCCTGTGAGACGTCCAATGTCATTTAAAGATCATGCAAGAGTCGAAATGTCCATGTGAAGTCCTTAATACCACGCCGTCGTGTAAATCTCATCCATGTATTGCATTTTCCCTTTGCCCAAGTTGTTTCGGGATTTGATTCATTGTACTTTAAAGCTACTAGTCGGTAATTGCATTTGGATGGGATGATTATTTCTTGCACCCTTTTCCTTGTCATACATTATATTGTGTGCTTGCTTGAGGACAAGCAAGGGTTTAGCTCGGGGAGTTTGATGAGTCCATTTTATATATAGTTTAACTCCCTAGTTTAGCTCGGTTTATTTGATTATTATACTTTGTTTAGTATATTTGTGAGCTAATTACGTGTTCTAGGTGTATTGCTTGTGTTTGTTACATTTTGTAGGAATCTAGGCTTTTTTCTAGCACATTAGCAAGAACCAAAGTCCACCAAGCTAAGCAAGATGGACCATGGAAGGATACTATGAGAAATGACAAGCCCAAGCATGAGGATTTGTAAAATGGTTTGGTGTACAAATGATAAACCAAAATGAAGCCCAACTTAAGGAGTCCACAACTCAACATAGGGATGCTCTTTGAATGCTCATGGGATGCCAAAGAATGCAATTAACCGGAAAATTAAGGAGTTTAAAGGCATAGCAGAGGATTCTCAAGCATTTAATTGAGCAATTAAGCAATTGTTCCTGGATTACTGAAACCCCGATCGGGGTTTCCATTCCCCGATCGGGGTTTGGGGTATGTGGAATATTTCCGTTTCAAGTCTCTCTCCCTATATAAAGGAGAGGGACCTCGACACTTAGAGGCATTCTTTTTCATATCTTGTACATCATTCTTGTGACACCCTCAAATTTGCGGAAAGATAAACAAGTAATTTAAATAAATAAAAGATGAGAATACGTTTCTAATAGGTTCACTTTAGTGAAAATCGGTAAATTTTAAAACCGGAACCTATCATTAAATATATTCATCATAACGAAGGTGTCTTAAAGAAAAAGGTTCATAACAAAAAGGAAATAATATTATACATAAAAAGTATCTGAAACGGGAGACATATCTCCCGTATAAATACAGAAATAAAAGAGTGTATAATAATATACAATCCTAAGAACCGAATATAGGTCCAAGGTAAATACTTCGCTCGCTAGCTCGTCAATGTACCCAAGTATGCATCACAAACCTGCCAACCGCATTAAATATAAACACGGAAGCCACAGTCAGTGGGGAGTAACTCCGAGTTCTCCCAGCCACGAAATGTCGAGTTTAATAAAACATGAACAACATAAAAGAAATGTATATGGCAAATACAAAACTTAACATATACGATATGCTTTTCATGTTATGAAACAAATAACTAACATATAACCTAGCATATGAAAGCTATCATGTGAATCGTTAACAACCTATAACACGAGGTAGGGAAGCTGGTATGCTAGCTCAGAGGTTACCTTTAAAACATGGCCATGATACACTCAAACCCTAATCAAACATAATATCATGTGAATCAGTTAACAACCGGTAATCCAAACTCTATCAACCTTAGCCGGCTTGCATCTCACCTTCTAAGATTCATAGAATCATCAAACATGAAAGATCAATACTTCTACAAACAGGCATAAGTTCTTAGCACGGCCCATAGTCGACTGTAACTCGAGTCTATACCACGAGGTAGGATATACTTATATATTTAGGCTCAGCGGTTACCCGGTAACATGGCCAAAATACAAAGCACACATCTAGGCTCAGCGGTTACCTTAAAACATGGCCCAGATCCAAAGCACATATCTTAGCTCAGAGGTTACCTTTAAAACATGGCCAAGATACAACTCAACCCTAATCCTAGACTGCGCAGACCTAGAGAAATGCGGAAAACCATCGCACCCAAGACCCATGATCAATCACATGAGTACCCTAAGGAGATCCACCAAAGGGTTGGCTAGTACTTAAGCTGGCTCCATTTCCCAAAGTGGAAGCAATGGCAGCCATGCCCCGACTTGGAGATCCACCAAGCCGGGAACACAAAAGCTATCAAGCTGTGAACTCCATATACTCGTTAAAGATAGTAAGGCCTATCAATGTCATGGTCCAAGATACTCATTTAGAATTAGAATGGTCAAGACGCCATATACTCATAATTCTCTATGGGTACTTAGTCAACACGACATATATCATACAATCAAACAGTCACGGGAAAAACTTCCTATCATGTGACTAATTGCATATAAATCATATTCAAATATCATATCGCCTCATATCTACTAAGGCTAATTCATTAATTAAATACAACCTTACTTGAAGACAAATCCCCGACCCGAGTCCCGCGACGGGTCATCAGTCAAAACGGGGCTGACTAGATCTTAGTTTGACCAAACCCGTTTGGTCAAACCGGCTAGAAACAGAGTCTTTACCAATTAGACTTGAACATAAAATCATCATATTCAATTCATGTTATTTTATTACAACTTCTTAACATGTGAATTATTAAATCTTACGAAAACCCGCATGACTTAAAGGATATCAAATTAAACTATAATCTCGTATTATAATTTCTAACATGTGAGGAATTATAATATTATGAAAAATACTTTTAACTAAATAATTTACTTATTAAAATTTCCCACTTGCTAAATATTACAAAACACGATAAATTAACACTAAACTTAAAAACCGTCACAAGACTAAAAAGGTGACTCACGGGCTGATTTGGGCTGGACCTAACACGGGCCTGGACTGGGCCCACGGCCTGGTTTGGGCCTGTTTTGGGTCGTCATTTTTAAAACCGTTTCTTAATATTTCCCGCATGCTTTAACATATTTAAAACCCGTCAAAACAACAACAAAACAATCAAGTATCGACACAACCCCCAAGGACCAAACACGGACCAACCAGACCGGGCTGGACCGGGTCTGAACCGGCCTGAACCGGCCTGGTTTGGACCGGTTTCCAGCCATCAAAACAGCCACCCTACACGGCCCAACACCAACATCAATTCTAAATTATTTCTAACATGTTTTAATTAACAAACAACCATTTTAACAATCATCCATATAAAAATCATGATTATTAACAAATCATCCAACTATGTCAAGAACACTAAACATGCCAAAAATTCATACAACATAATAATCATACCCACCTATCATGTTACTACTTAAAAACCGTAAATCATAAACAACAACTAAAGAAAAACAAAAGCTATGTAACATTAAATCGTCGAGTAACTCGGAAGCGTTACCTTAGCTAGCAAAATCAAGTAGCACCAAAATAAGAAGTAAAGAAAAACCCGTCTACTAATCTTCACCCAAAATATACGAGTCACCCAAACTCGTCTTCAAAATCTTCCCCTTATAAGAAATGACAAGAATAATATTGTTAGAATTAAAACTTGATTTTCCATAATTAAAGTGTTGAAAACGATTTTGTCGGAATTGAAAATAAACCGTACTTGAAGATGGAGAGCGCAGAGGAGATTCTAGAAATATAAGATAGGACGGATTTGAATAAGAAATGAAGGTTTTGTGACGATTTTGCTC
>JAIUZE010007978.1:0-57654 GCA_022085475.1 Heliosperma pusillum | reverse complement strand
TAGGGAAATAGTTTGTATGCAATGCAATATCCACAATTTAATCCTAGCATGTGAATTAAACTATGTCGGTGAACATGTAATTTAACATTCAATTATGTCAAAATAATATTTAGAATCGATTGCACATGAAGGAAAGGTAGAAAATCATACAATGAATCATACAATTATAATGATTAAATAAAGCTATAAAATAAATATTACAATTGATTACAATGAATACGGGATCTATGTCAGGATTATACCCAAAACGGATGTTTGAAGAAAAGAGAAAAGATTAAAAGATTAACAAATTGGCAGTGATATTATGATTAATAGTCGATTAATTACATATTTAAACTATGTCGAAGCGAGAAAGAAGTTCAGAGACAGAAACCAACCCAGAACAGGCGCAGCAGCAGGTGCGCCCTCTGGAAGAGGCGCAACACCTATTGCGTCTGTTCTTGAGTTGGGTTCTGGCTGTGAAGCCAGAATCGCAATCAGTTAACGTTTGTTGGTATATTTACGATTTATTGTTGATCTAAAACTCGAGTAAAAGTGATTTAATTAAATTACATTACACTAATAATTTATCAATGAGGAATCTATAGACTTGATATGAATAAATCGAACCTCTAAAGACTCGAATTTGATTCAAAGACGAAAACCCGCTAATATTGATTATTAGGGATCTAAGACGAGAATAACGATTTAATAAAAGATTAAAATAAAAAGGAAAATAAAGACGCAGAAACCAGAGGAAGAAGAAGAAGAGCAGGAGCAGACAGCCTCTGGAAGAGGCGCAACAGATGCTGCGTTCCTTCCAGAAGGCGCAGATGCTTCTGCGTTTCTTCTCGACGTCTGATCACTACTAAAAAGGTTTTATGACAAAGTTTTCACTTTAAATCGATTTTGGATTTATTTCTGACATAGATCTTACATTAAATGAATAATTGTAACACCCCGTGTTTTATAATAATTTTTATTCGCAAAATCTCTTATTAAAATATTATTTTTCGGATTTAATAATTTATTTCTTATTCATTGATTAGATCCTTTATTTAATTATTTCTGATTTTTGCCTAATTTTGTATGGGCTAAAGTGTCCGTGTCCGATTTTACTACTTTAATTTATTAGCTCATTCTCTTATATAAACTCTCTAAGCGTTTTAATTATTCTAAACCCGTTTTGTAATTGGACTATCCAGCTTGTGAGCTAATGGATCAAAAGCCCACTTAAATCGTCTTATAAATAGAATCCTTAACCTAGCAAGTAGGTTGTTCTATTTCTTGTTTGTGCGTTAGATTTGGGCCGTGAGTCTCCCTTCTCCCTCTCTTTTCATTTTACACCCTTTAAACTTTATTGTTATGAATCTTTCCTTCTTTCAAATACAAAGATAAATTATATATTTACAATCCCGGATCTTACCTTTACAATAAATTCTTTTCCTTCTTTTTATGGGATCTATTTGTATGGAGGTTAGACCTACCTTTAGAATTCTTGTTTTGATGGGTAAAGAAGGGGAATTTTATTAATTGGCGATTTCATGGAGATTCTTATTGAAGTGCAGTCTTTATTGCTTCAAAAGGTAACTAAGTGTTTTTCTTTAGTTGTGTTTATAGAAAGTGAATTATTAACATGAATGGTGAATGACTATATGATTTGATGCGTGTGTAGTAATTATTATACATGTTTAATATTTTTATTTCAATTGTATATCTAATTGTTGTTTAAAATATTATGTTGTCGTTGTGATGCAAACTAGGGTTCAAGATTCGAACCCTAGCCTTCGTTGGTGATTCACGGCCCTAGGAAGGTGCCGTAGGGTTTGTCGTAGCCTCCCTTGAGAGAAGAGGTTAGGGTTTTGTTGATTAGGATTTTACTTTGTTATTTAGGGTTTTGGTTTACAACATTAAGGTTGAAGGGTTTGGATTCCAAGTACCTAAGAGGGGGAGGGGGTGAATTAGGTACCACTTTAAAATTTTCAACTTAATCTTTATTGTTTAAAGAAAGTTGATTGTTATTGAGAACAATAAATGGATACACCAAATGAAAAGAGTTATCAAGAGTGTATAACTGAATTAGAAAGTTGTTGCAAACTGAATGTCACAGTAAGTGTGACTGTTACTTGTTCGTTTTAGCAGTAAAGGTTGTAGAATGAAGGTGACAGTATTCGAGACTGTTGCTTTAGAATGTAATACGAAATAAACGAGTAAAGCAAAGTACAACGGAAATTAAATAGTCGAAAGATTAACACAAGAGTTTTGAATTGGTTCAGCCAATTAAAAGGCCTACGTCCAATCTTCTTATTATTGATTCAGTTAAGTAATCTACTCCGACTACCTAAGACCCTTACAATAAAAAGGACCAACAACCTACTCCGATTGCGAAATGAGTTTAAGACTACTCCGTCTCAAACTCGACTCTTTATCTAAGAAAGTTACAAGATCAAATTCCCTGATTTTGTTCTTGTGAAAAGAACGAAGGCGAATTCATTAAGATCTAACTATTCTAGATGAAAGAGTACAATATTTAAGGCAACAGTTGTCATGTCTGTGACTTTTGAAGACTTTGAATTTGCAAAGATTAAAAGCTTAAAACTTTGAAGGCAATTTGCAATGAAATGTGTTTTGTTTTCTCAGGAAAGTCTTGAGCAAATGTGAGATGAGTGCTTTCTTATTTATATAGAGGGAGATGATTTGAAATGATAAAAGAATTCCTTTGAGAGAGTCAACTCTCAAGCAAAGAAACAAAGGAGTTGTAATGTCTAGAAGGTAGTGCACATGTTATAAACATCAAAGTGTGAATCGAAATGTGCAGCTAGACATACAACTTTTCTGATCTTCCTGAAGAAACAAGCAAGTTAGGAGAAGAGGATTTAGGAAGAAGGGCAAAGAGTCAAGCTATCCTTTTTGCAAATAAGGAGTAGTCTTATGCCTTTTAAGGAAAATGTTTTGGAAAGATTCCCTTACCTTCTTGTGTTCTTTCAAACCTTTTCATTCAATATTTCAAAACATTTGAAGATCATTCTCAGGTAAAATCGATTGAAACTTTCAAATTTGAATGATTAAAGAATGTCAGACATAAGCAACAGTCGTGCTCACCGTGTCTAAGCAGAAACAGATGAGGCAACGGTTGCAAGGACTGTTGCAGTTGTAAGTATCATACTCTTCTATCTTTACAATTAGAAGACTCTTTACAACTCGACTTTTCTTGGGCATTCAACACTTCATCAACTCTTCATCAACTCTTGCTTGGAGATTAGTCTTGCTTGGAGATTCATAATTTTCCTGAAAACTTAACTAAGAGGCACATATTAATTGGGCATGTCATCATCAACAAACTAGCTCAACAAAGGTTATAGTGTGTTAGACTATAACTTTGCGCCTAAGCTACCCAGGTTATACCTGTTTGAGCTATAACTTTGAAAGTGACGTTATGGCACGGTGTACTATACAAGACTCGTTGTGGTGACATGGCGGTTTGTACAGTGGAGTCGACCCCTCGATGATGGTGTTATAGAGGACTAACCCGTGACGGAAGAGAGTTGTAGTTGATGATATTATAACCTCGCACATATATAACTTAGGTTATAGCTTGACGTACTATAACTTCACGAAAGTTGAGTGAAGGTTATAGCTCAAGGTACTATAATTTTACTAAAGTTAAGTGAAGGTTATAGTTGATGATACTATAATCTGGCACACTTAGTAACGTTATAGCTGGAAGTACTATAACTTTACTAGAGTTAAGTGAAGGTTATAGTTGATGATGCTATAACTCGATATGCTTAATTAAGGTTATAGTTGGGGTTAGTATAAATTCACAAGGGTTAAGTGAAGGTTATAGTTGATGATACTATAACCTGACACGCTTAACTAAGGTTATAGCTGGGGTTACTATAACTTCACTAGGCTTAAGTGAAGGTTATAATAAGAGGTACTATAACATTGGATGTTAGATGACTTTATGCTTGATGTTATGGTAGCTTGAACTGTAACATGACTTCTAAAGTGTGATGTTATAGTTCAAGGTTCTATAAGCTTTGATCCTATGTGATTGTTCATATATGGTGTTATAATTAGTTATACTATAACATTGTGATTATATATCTCGTTGATTACTCTTTTCGATATAATAGTTCAGTTGGTTATACTGTTCTCTGTTATGAGTTGTGATGTTATTCACATGTTTATACAGTCAGTTAAACTATACAGTGGTTTTTCGGCTAGTTGTATAGATGACGAGAGGTATCAGTTAAATACCGATCGGAATGAGCAAAAGCTACCCTTTGGGGATTTGCCGTAGGTTTATGTTCGGGATTGGCTAGAGGCAGTTGTTATACGCTCTGGTTCCCGTGTGTCTTTCAGTGTATAGTTAATGCACCGAGAGTCTGGCTAGATCTTAGACATAAAGGCAGTTGTTATGCGCTATACATGGTACCGTGGATGCAGTTGTTATACGATCCACGCCGATGGAGGCAGTTTTTATACGCTCCATCCGTTCAGAGGCAGTTGTTATACGCTCTGACAGTTAGAGGCAGTTGTTATACGCTCTAACAACGTTCGTTCTATACACTATGTTTGGTAAGTGGAGGCAGTTGTTATACGCTCCAATGTTTGTTATTCATTTCTTGTTCTTGATGATTTATGATGATTACTATGATGACATGATTACTAATTTCTTCACATGCCTATTGTAAACATGACTGGGAGAGCATCTAGTTACTCCTGACTGATTGTCGACCCCCATTCTCAGGTTGAATTTGGATGCTGCTTGTTTGGATGCTTGGGCTAGAGAGACTTGTGGCGAGAATAATAATATGTTTAGGATTATGGGTTTCCTTTGAGAATATTAATAATGTAATAGTTTAGTTTTTGATTTAGTAGCGATCCGGATTGGTCAAGTGTTTCCGCCACCTGGACCCTATTTTCATTATTAAACTTTGATTATTATCTATTTATACGTTATTTCCTTTATCGTGAAATCCGGGTTGTTACAATAATAAAAATAAAAATGAATAAAAGATGGGATTAAACACCCTCAGACTTACATGTTGACAAAAAGAGATATGAACTAAGTTACGTTTAGCGACAGCTCGACTTGAATGTATGTAAAAAGTGCCCTTGTTAAAGGACTAAAGATTGATTAGTTAAGTTGATTAAGGTGTAGTAGGTTAAAATGGTCGGTCAAATGCAAAACGTGATGGGTACTCAGAAGGATCTGAGCTTACGTGGTCGATTGATCAAGCACGTAGATGTCGATAGCTTAGAGCAAGGTCTAGAATGCAAAGAGAGAAGAGAAGGGGCGGAACACTCGCGTGCCTTAAAAGTGAGAACGAAGCTCTCCTTTTACTGTATAAAATGTGAAAGAGTCGTGGAACAACTCAAACTTTGGAAAGAACAGGATGGGGAATAGGCGCAACAAGGTTGCGATATTTCGAAGAGGCGCAGCACCTGCTGCGATCCTTCGAAGAGGCGTATCACCTGCTGCGTCATTTCCCAGAGGTTTCCTGCTAAAGAAGGAAGATTCCCACGTTTCTATTACGGAATTGTGGTTGATCTACACTTCCATTTTAAAAGATAAAACGAGATAATTTTATTAAAAAGATAGAATTTGAAATATTATAAAATAATCAGAATATTCCGGAGTGTTCCGACTCGGAGTTTTAAAACGGTTTATAGAAAATGAAGCTGTTTTCGACCCAGACTCCAAATGAACTCTAATAACTGTCAAAACGATTGTACCAGCGCGTTGATGACAACCAAGGGGTAGATACACGTGTTTGAGCTATCACTTGACGATAAACTTACGAATTGTCATAAATCACTGCGCGTATCAGACATGCGGCCAATCATCACTGGCTGGTCGGCGGAAGATGTAGAAACGAGGTATCTACAGAGCCCCCACTATGACTGAAGCTTGGACAAGGCAAAAGTCAAAGTATAGCCATCAAGTCAATCAAAGATTACAACCTAACGACTATGGCGACGCGAGGCGGTTCAAGGGGTCTGCGTTGGAGTAGGTGTCCTCCACAAATAGTGCGCCACATAATAAATCTCATTAAGGAATATAATTGGAATATTTATTGACTATATATATGATTAGTCAGTTGATTAACGTAAATCAATAACGGTTGGCTGACTAGAGTTTGACGTTATTGTCGTATGATGGCGGTGATCAACTGATCCCTTTCGGTCACACCTATAGGATGAAATCCAAATAGTAACTAATTATTTGTATATGATACAGTTAATTAGTCCATTACATATATTTGATATGTACTAGAGTTAATTGTTAGAAATTGAGTTAAGAACTCAAATTCGATTAAGTTTATTTTTCAATTATGCGATAATTGACTAATAAATTTATATCTTATTTTAATACGATTAAATAAGATTTAACTTAGTAATTAATCGTTTAATTACTAAATTAGTTGAGGTTTTGAGATAGAGGTAATTAGTTAATTATATTTACAAGGAGTTGTAAAATAAATTAACTAAGCATTGTGGGACCCATTATATATTGATATAATGGTAAAATATTACTTAAAATGTTAAGTACATATTATTTATTTATTTGTGTCATATAATTGTTATATGATCAAATTAACACTTAATTATACAAGATAATTAAGCATATGATTAATAAGTATTTGTGGGACAAATATCAAAAATCAAATGGACCAAATAAGGCCTCACATGGCCGGTCAAGTAGTGTTGGTGAGGTGATGATGGTTGCTTTTGTTCATGCTCACAAGTCACATGTGATTATGACATGAATAGTAACCTAAAATCATTTCATTCAACACTACACTGTACCACTTTGCATGTGAATTAAAATAAGCAAAATAAGTCCCTTATGAGGGCTACCATGACCGGCCATATTGTCTATATAAGGGCAATATGGTTGTTCATTTTATTTGTTCATTCTTGCTTATTTTCTCATACATCTCTCAAAACTCATCTTCTCACTAAAACTCTCATAATACTAATATTTACTAAGTATTACTAGTGTAGTAATATATACTAATATTAGTAGCATAATATCTATCTTATTATCTAGTTAATAATAAGGGTAGATTATTTGGTATCATCTTGGTGCAACTTGAAGGAGGTCTTCTAATTTGAAGATTGTTCTTGTTCATCCATATTTATAGCAAAAGAATAACAAGAAGGAGTTCTTTTTGTGCCCATTTAATTTCCATATCAATGTGAGGAAATTTCTTCTTTTATATAAATGTCTTTATATTTGAATGCATGTTACATAGATCATTAAATACTAAATTAACAAGTAATTTAGTAACTAATTAGAGGAGTCTAATTAAGTTCTATGGACTTTCATGTGGTATCAGAGCTAGCTTGTAGCATGCATGTTCATTTTGGACATTTTTTATTAAAGTTATAAGATAACTAATAAATCAAAAATTTGAGTTAAAATATGATTCTGACAAATTTTTTTGGTGCATGTATACCTACTGAACGCAAAATTTTTGTGGTCAAATTTCGTGATTTTAGGGATTAATGTGCTATTTATTTTGATTTTTGGCTTTTAAACCGAGTTAACATGCATTTTATGAGTTAAAAGTTAACTAAAAATAGTTGCATGTTGAATCTGGCCATGAAATTTTAATATGATCTCACATGCATGTCTTAAATATTGTATGTAAAATTTCGGGACTTTTAATTAAGTATTGCATGTTTATTGATTTTTATACGATAAAAGTCGATAATATGAGATTATAATGTTCATAAAATTGAAACGTCTTTTTATGGTCATGAAAATTTTTGATACATTGTACATTCTGATGTTGAACATCATGGTGAAATTGCATAATTTGTTTCACTGGTTTACTATATTTAATGATTTTTATTTGATAAAACCATTAAATACAAAGTTATTTGTTCATAAAATTAATTTCAATTTTTTGGGCAAATGTTTTTTTTTGGAGTTCCTGGAAATGTTCCAGAATGTAAACAAGTTTTTGTTTCAAATTTTTATGATGTTTATATTTTATTTTGGGTTTATTTCATAATTGTTATGATTAAACCGTTATATTTAGCAAATGAAATCAAATCGATCTAATTAATGACCAACAAAATTAGTAGGGACTAATTTTGAGTTCTAAAACAATTTAGTTAATTAGTTTGAATTTAAATGAGATTTAAATGTTGATATTGATTTTTAATGGTTAAAAATTAATAAATCTAGTAAAATCGAGCTACAATGAGCATGAATGTGTTTAGGGCGATTTTGGCATGAATTTTGAAGCAATTTATTTTATTTATGGTTGAATGAATGAATGCCATTTATTTAATATTATATGCAAATTTTGTACCTAGTATGGCCTAGTTATTTTTAATCGTTATTACCCGTAATGTAAGGGAATAACGGTTTGATTGTAATTTTATTGCGATCTCGTATCGCCGGTTTGTATAATTTAATAATTTCATTTTATAGAATAAATGTATAATAGGAAGTTATATATTTGTATATTTTTAATTATTTTTATGAAGACCGGTGACTTCCTCAAGACGGTGCCATTTTTTGAAGGTGTTCCAAGTGAAGAGGCAAGGGACCAAGGAGTTGGTTTCCGAATTTGTAATTATCTAGTTAATTTGATTAGCTAGGTGTCCATACTAGGATTTCTCTGTTGTTTGTTGCTTGCTTTATTTCCGCTCATGCCAAAATCGTCACACATGCATTTTATTTTCCGTTATTGTCAATTCATTGTTATTCACAATTCACCGACTTAGTTTACTTATAGGGAATTAATAACTAAATTGACAAGATCTCTTACATATTTAAAAAAATTGAGATTAGCCTTACCAATTAGTAACACCTATGAATCCCGTGTTCATTAGGGCTACCACGCTCGTGGGTCCCTTTTTACCTCGGGTAAGTAGGGTGATACGATCACAAGCTAAAATTGGATTGGACTCAACGAGATAAGCGTTATCTTGGGACTAGGAGATGGATTTAGTTGAAATCCGTCAACCAAGAGTTCTAAGGGTAGAATTAGTCAAGTAATGACTTACCATTTCTAGATAAAGGTAGCATGCGATGAGTATTTTTATTTAAAGATGGGTCTTGGAATCATTTATATAATTTAGGGAGAGGTCATTATATAAATCCTAAACTTGTTAAAATGTTTTTCAAGTAAATTAACAATGAATGTTTATATATTTCTTTTTGTTGTAGTATCCATATTCGCACAATGTCAACATCATCAAACAACGCAACCTTGGGTAAGGACTCATGGTTGAGATCCGTCATGGACAAGTGCGTCCTAAAAGATGACGGTAGTAACTTCGTTGAATGGGAATCAACGATCAAGAGCGCCGCGATATCCGATAATGTGCTTCGCTACTTGGTCGAAGAGCCCCCCACCGAACCCGCGCCTAGATCGTCCGCGGTGGTTCGGGCCGAATATGACCTTTATTTGAAGGTTGCCAATGACGTCAAGAATGTCTTGATTTGGTCAATCTCACCCAAACTCAAACTCCAATTGATATCTCTCGATGCATATGCGATATTCACGAGGATTACGTCGATGTTTTCGCAAGCCCCTCAAATTCTCCAATATGAGGCGGCCACGAAATTCTTTAACGCTAAGCTTCAAAGTGGCCAAAAAGTTGGCCCACACGTGCTCAAAATGGTTGAGCACGCCGACACCGTAGAGTGTCTAGGGTGCGAAATTCCGAAGCAATTAGTGGTGGGTAAAATCCTTCATTCACTCACACCAAAGTTCACCCAATTTAGGGTGAACTATAACATGAATGGCATGGAAAAGAATTTCCATGAACTCCATGCACTCCTCACCCAAGCGGAGAGGGACATGGAGGCGAGTGGGAGTGAACCCAAGGACGTTCTTTCAATGAAAATGAAGAACATGAACCTTGGGGTGAAAAAGGACAAAGGAAAGGGTAAGACTCTTTTCAAGAAAGTCGGCAAGGGAAAGGGCAAGGTCTTTTATAAGCCCAAGCCCAAAGTCAACAAACACGCGGAGGCGGATTGCTATTATTGTCATGGCAAAGGGCATTGGAAACGCAATTGCCCCAAATACTTGAAAGACAAGAAGGACGGTTGTGTGACAACGTCAGGTAAAATTCTTTCATCACTCTATATGATAGATATTAACTTTGCTAGTACATCTTCTTGGGTATTTGATACCGGTTGTGGTTCTCACCTTTGTAATCATGTACATGGGCTGAAGGACGCGCAAGCACTAGCCAAGGGTGACGTGGACCTGCACATGGGAAATGGAGCTAAGGTAGCCGCAGTTTCCGTGGGCACCTACGTTCTTCTTTTGCCTAATGGTTTAGAGTTGTATTTAAATAATTGCTATTATGTACCAATTCGTACCAAGAACATTATCCCCATTTCCGTGTTAGACATGGAAGGATTTTCATTTTGTATTAAGAACAATTGTTGTACTTTTTCATTTAATGAAATGGTTTATGGCGAGGCCATTTCTATTGGAGGTATATATTTTCTAGATATTGCAAAAGAGGTCTATCATGTAGAAAACAAGAAGCTCAAAACAGGTGAACCTAATTAATCATACCTTTGGCATTGTCGTTTAGGGCACATAAACGAACGACGCATAAAGAGACTTGTTTCATCTAAAGTACTCAAACCATTCGATTACGAATCTTATGGCGTATGCGAATCTTGTCTTCTAGGCAAGATGACTCGTGCTCCCTTTTACGGGAAAAGGGACACGAGCAAGTGAAGTATTAGGACTTAATACCTACGGATGTATGCGTCCCAATGACTATCCAAGCTAGAGGTGGTTATCACTAATTCATTACTTTTACCGACGACTTGAGTAGATATGGATATGTCTACTTGATGAGGCATAAAAGTGATGCTTTTGAAAAATTCAAAGAATTTCAAAATGAAGTAGAAAACCAACTGAATAAAAAGATTAAAGCCCTACGATCCGATCGTGGTGGTGAATACTTGAACAATGAATTTGATTCACACCTAAAGGATTGTGGTATAGTATCACAATGGACTCCTTCTGGGACACCTCAATTAAATGGTGTGTCCGAAAGGAGAAATCGAACTTTATTAGATATGGTTCGATCTATGACGAGTCTGACAGATTATTTTTGGGGTTTTGCTATCTTATCTGCAATATTTTCACTAAATCGAAGCCCAACTAAAGCGGCAAACAAAACTCCATATGAGATATGGAAAGGGAAAGTCCCTTATTTGTCGTTTATGAGAATTTGGGGATGCGAGGCTTTTGTTAAGAATAAGTCTGGCGATAAACTCGCACCAAAATCTGACAAATGTCTGTTTGTAGGATATCCAAAGGAATCACGTGCTTATTACTTCTACAATAAACACAAGGACAAAGTGTTTGTGTCTCGTGATGCAGTCTTTTTAGAAAATGATTTTATTTCTAAAAACAGAGTGGGAGAAAATTTGAACTTGATGAAGTCCAAGAGCCACAAACCGAAAAGGACGACGAGGAAAATGTTCCCTCTTCGTCTGACACGGTCATTATTCCTTCGGAACCTAGGAGGTCAAGCAGAATTAGTCATCGACCTGATAGATACCTTGGTATTATAGAGGAAGGTGATGACTATAATGTGTTATTTTTTGAAAGTAACGAACCTACTGGTAAGGGTAAAATCGCGTCTCCTTAATCAAAGTAAACCTAAGTCACAACTAACTAATAGTCAGCGGTAAGCAAGGTATCGAATCCATAGGGAGGCGGTAGTTTTCTAATCTGTTAAACTAGGTTTGTCTCTTAGGTAACAATTTCCGGGTTTTGATTGTGGTTTCTAAACTAATAGCAATTAATAACAACAACTAAAGTAAACAATAACAACTAATAACAATAATAATAACAACTAATAATAAGCACTAACTAACAATAAGCAATAACTAACTAATAAGGTTGAAAATAATGAGATTAAAAGTCTAGGGTCTCAGGTTCACTAGGATTATTGTTCAGGGATAGGGATAAAATCAACTATCATGCAATAAAGTTATCTAAGGTCACAAGATCGGTCGATTCAATTATGCCCTTTAGATCTACAATTTAACATGCGATCGCTATCATTAAACGAGTTCTATTCAATTATCGTAGCATATCTTAGTCTTAACCCGGTCGGTGTCAATCCTAATTTGCGAGACTAGTTAATTAATCCTGGCCAGTAATCAAACAACTAGAATTAAAACGATAATCAAACGATAACCATGCAATTGCAATTCAATTAATTAATCTACCCCTTCTAACAATCCTAGATCCCCTTTTAACCCTAGAGAGGAATTTAGCTACTCATGACGATATTAATAACAACAATAATAATTAAAGTAAACATGATTAACAATAATGAAAGGATGAACAAAGAATAATTAAAGAACAAGAAGGTAATTAAATAAATAACTAAGAAAGATTGAAGAATATCGATTACAAGTTGAACTAAAGACAATCGTCTTTGATGAATAAAATCCAGAGGCAAGCAAACTAAATTAGGTTTTCTAATTTAAAGCAATAAAGCATTGAAAAGCATAGAAAAGCATGAAAGACAAGCTTTCCTTTTATAATACAAAACTCTAATTAATTAGGTTAAAGTTTAGGAAAATAGGAAAAAGTCGTCGAAAAAAAAGGTTGCTCGATCGAGCAAGGGTATGGTGCTAGATCGAGCAACCTTCAGCCCGACTCGATCGAGCAAGGCCTCCTGCTCGATCGAGCAGCCCTTCAAAAGCCTTGTTTCTTCGATTTTCTTCATTTCTTCTCTTTCATTCTCGATTCCCATGCCTAAGCTTCTATGATCCGACTCCGCCATGCTTCATATCTACTCAAAAAGCTCCAAATGCATCCAATCTGCATTAAAACATAACAAAAGCGGCAGAATCTATACTCTAGCTAAAATAGCATAGAAATAAGCAAGGAAAGACGGTAAATCGAGTTAAATGCATCTAAGGGAGGCATAAAATATGTATATAAATAGTGATCATCACCTACTACCTACAAAGCAGCCATTTCTAGTCCCGACTCAAAGCTATGGCTAGGAGCCATGCAATCCGAAATGGATTCTATGTACGACAATCAAGTATGGGACTTGGTTGATTTACCTAAGGAGGTAAAACCTCTTCAGTGTAATTGGATCTACAAGATCAAAAGTGGCATAGATAAAAATAATGATGTTTACAAAGCTAGATTGGTGGCAAAAGGTTTCACCCAAGTTCATGGTCTTCACTATGACGAAACGTCGCCCCAGTTGCCATGCTTCGATCCATAAGGATTATCTTAGCGGTTACCGCATTTTATAATTATGAGATTTGGTAAATGGATGTCAAAACCGCCTTCTTGAATGAGATTCTAGAAGAGGAAGTGTACATAAAACAACCTGAAGGTTTTGTGGATCCATCAAACCCTAAGAAGGTATGCAAACTTAAGAGATCTACTGAACCATGTTTATACATGAAGTTTAGTGGGAGTAAAGTAACTTTTCTAGTCTTGTATGTAGATGACATACTACTCATTGGGAATGACATTTCAATGCTCACTTCTGTGAAGGAGTGGCTAGGGATTCATTTATAAATGAAAGACTTAGGAGAAGCCCAACGCATCTTAGGTATCCGGATCTATAGGGATAGATCTAAAAGGATACTAGCATTAAGTCAAGAAACTTATATTGATAAAATTCTTGATCGGTTCAACATGAAAGACTCTAAGAGAGGCTTTATTCCTTTGGGAAGTGGGATCACTTTGAGCAAGTCAGAGTGCCCTACCAAACCCGAGGAGATTGAACGCATGAAATTGATCCCTTACGCATCTGCTTTTGGATCAATCATGTATGCTATGATGTGCACTCGTCCCGATGTTGCATATGCTTTGAGCATGACAAGTCGTTACCAAGCAAATCCAGGTGAGAGTCACTGGATAGCCGTAAAGAACATCCTTAAGTACTTGAGAAGGACCACAGATTCGTTCTTAGTGTTTGGAGGCGAGACTGAGTTACGTGTAAAAGGTTACACAGATGCAAGTTTCCAAACAGATAGGGATAATATGAAATTCCAATCCGGCTACGTTTATATTATGAATGGAGGAGCTGTTTGCTGGAAGAGTTTCAAGCAAAGAGTTACATCGGATTCTACAACAGAAGCAGAGTACCTTGCGGCGTCTGAAGCTTCAAAGGTAGCTGTGTGGATTCGGCAATTTTTGGAAGGACTAACAGTAGTCCCTACTGCCAAAGATCCTATCACGATTTATTGTGATAACAGTGGGGCTATTTTTCAAGCAAAAGAACTCAAGTCTAGTAACAAGTCTAGACACGTACTTAGGAAATATCATGTAATTAGAGATTACGCGGACATAAAGGAAATTGACATTTGTAAGGTTGGGACAGATGACAACATTGCTGATCCTTTAACCAAGCCTTTATCAAAGTCTAAGCATGATGGTCATGTCGTCACAATGGGATTGAGACGTGTACCAGAATTCCTTTATATTATGTAAAATGTAATAATTGTATGTTGTATTAATTATTTCATATATGATAATTGCATTCATTATTCGAGTTTTATTATAAACTCTTTTATTTAGTTTGACTAAATTTAATACTTTGTTTATCTGAATAGATTGTAAGACAATGTTGGACCCTATTCAAGTGAATAGGACGAACTTAGTACTTTGTCCTTAGAAACTCAATAAGGTGACGTCTTGAAGTGACTAGATTGTAAGTCAATCGATGGTTGGTTCAGCACCATGGGGTCATGGAGATGACTGGTCGTTTACATAGACAGACTGTATGACACTCTGTCGGACAGTGACATTTGTAGAGACCCTTAAATCAATTATTTGATGCCTGGTCGTGGCAGGGTAATCTACCTTATTCCTATGAGTCGATTCTTTTGACTGGCGACCGTCTATCTGAGTCGGTGCAGTTTTCGATTGGTTTTGGTTGATTTTCTAGGTCGTGCCGTAAAAGGACGCCGATGGACATCTTATGGATCATGGTGATCTGCATCATACAGAGTAGATGAATCAACACGTATTGTCCACCCACGTTGGGTACAAACATCTTTAGGCCACTCGAGGAGAAGTTACTGTAAAAGCGTGGCCACGCTCGTAAAGAGATCTATGGTAGATTTTCCGGTCAGACAGTTACTCTCCCTATCGAGAAAACCACTCTAGATATTATCAATCGCCAGTGCGACATGAAAGACACCTTGCGTTGAGTGGGAGATGTGATAAAGAGACAAGAGAATTTGTGACGCACACTTGTGTCAGACAAGTGGGAGATTGTTGGAGTAGGTGTCCTCCACAAATAGTGCGCCACATAATAAATCTCATTAAGGAATATAATTGGGATATTTATTGACTATATATATGATTAGTCAGTTGATTAACGTAAATCAATAACGGTTGGCTAACTAGAGTTTGACGTTATTGTCGTTTGACGGCGGTGATCAACTGATCCCTTTCGGTCACACCTAAAGGATGAAATCCAAATGGTAACTAATTATTTGTATACGATACAGTTAATTAGTACATTACATATATTCGATATGTACGAGAGTTAATTGTTAGAAATTGAGTTAAGAACTCAAATTCGATTAAGTTTATTTTTCAATTATGCGATAATTGACTAATAAATTTATATCTTATTTTAATACGATTAAATAAGATTTAACTTAGTAATTAATCGTTAATTTACTAAATTAGTTGAGGTTTTGAGATAGAGGTAATTAGTTAATTATATTTACAAGGAGTTGTAAAATAAATTAACTAAGCATTGTGGGACCCATTATATATTGATATAATGGTAAAATATCACTTAAAATGTTAAGTACATATTATTTATTTATTTGTGTCATATAATTGTTATATGATCAAATTAACAGTTAATTATATAAGATAATTAAGCATATGATTAATAAGTATTTGTGGGACAAATATCAAAAATCAAAATGGACCAAATAAGGCCTCACATGGCCGGTCAAGTAGTGTTGGTGAGGTGATGATGGTTGCTTTTGTTCATGCTCACAAGTCACATGTGATTATGACATGAATAGTAACCTAAAATCATTTCATTCAACACTACACTGTACCACTTTGCATGTGAATTAAAATAAGCAAAATAAGTCCCTTATGAGGGCTACCATGACCGGCCATATTGTCTATATAAGGGCAATATGGTTGTTAATTTTATTTGTTCATTAAACTTATCTTCTCACTAAAACTCTCATAATACTAATATTTACTAAGTATTACTAGTGTAGTAATATATACTAATATTAGTAGCATAATATCTATCTTATTATCTAGTTAATAATAAGAATAGATTATTTGGTATCATCTTGGTGCAACTTGGAGGAGGTCTTCTAATTTGGAGATTGTTCTTGTTCATCCATATTTATAGCTCAAGAACAACAAGAAGGAGTTCTTGTTGTGCCCATTTAATTTCCATATCAATGTGAGAAAATTTCTTCTTTTATATAAATGTCTTTATATTTGCATGCATGTTACATAGATCATTAAATATCAAATTAAAAAGTAATTTAGTAACTAATTAGAGGAGTCTAATTAAGGTTTATGGACTTTTAGTCTGAACCAAGGACCTGTCGTCGGGAACATTTTAAAGTCTGCCGACCATCGAGGAGGGTCGTTTAAAGTCCGTTAGACTACGTATGAAAGCTCGCCAGCCATAAGAAGGAGTCATACCTGAAGCATCTTCTTATGAGGGATGAGGTTGCGTTGTGAGGCTCGCCAGCTGTCGAGTGGGGTTGCGTTATGAGGCTCGCAATGTGGGAACCTATCTATCTCTGTCCTCAGGCGAACTCTCGTTAAGGAAACAAATATTGAAAGGAATTGGATATACGGAAGACTTGAAAGTTCATAGACCCTAATTAGACTCCTTTAATTAGTTACTAAATTACTTGTTAATTTAGTGTTTAATGATCTATGTAATATGCATGCAAATATCAAGACATTATGTAAAAGAAGAAATTTCCTCACATTGAAATGGAAATAATTGGGCACAATAAGAACTCCCCCTTATTGATCTTGACTTATAATAAAGGGTGATCCTTGAACAATTTCCAAAGTAGAAGACCTCCTCTTAGTTGCACCAAGATGAAACCAAATAATCTAACCTTATTATTAACTAGATAATAAGATAGATATAATACTTCTAATATTAGAATATATTACTACACTAGTAATACTTAGTAAATATTAGTATGGTGAGAGTTTAGTGAGAGGTTGATGTTTTAGAGAGATGTAGAAGAAAATAAGCAAAAATGAATTAAGAAGAAAAATGAACAACAATTGGCCTTATAAAGGCACTATGGCCGGCCCCTAGATGCATCAAGTAGGTGATTTTCTTCTTATTTTATTGCCATGCAATGTGGTGTAGTGTTAATTGAAATAATTTTGTATACTATTCATGTCATAATCACTTGGTGACTTGTGAGCATGAACAAGAACAGCCATCATCACCCTCCACTACTACCATAACCGCCCACATATGGCTCATTATGGTTCATTTTGATTTTTGATATTTGTCCCACAAATACTTATTAATCATATGCTTAATTATCTTATATAATTAAGTGTTAATTTGATTATATAACAATTATATGACACAAATTAATAAACAATATGTACTTAACATTTAAGTGATATTTTACCATTATATCAATATATAATGGGTCCCACAATTCTTATTTAATTTATTTTACAACTCCTTGTAAATATAATTAACTAATTACCTCTACCTCAAAATATATGTAAAACCTCAATTAATTCAGTAAATTAACGATTAATTACTAAGTTAGATCTTATTTAATCATATTAAAATAAGATATAAATTTATTAGTCAATTATTGCATAATTGAAAAATAAACTTAATCGAATTTGAGTTCCTAACTCCATTTCTAACAGTTAACTCTCGTACATATCAAATATTTGTAATGAACTAATCAAATGTATCATATACAAATAATTAGTTACTATTTGGGTTTCATCCTATAGATGTGATCGAAAGGGATCAATTGATCACCGCCGTCATACGACATTAACGTCAAACTCTAGTCAGCCAAACGTTATTAATTTACGTTAATCAACTGACTAATCATATATATATAGTCAATAAATATCCCAATTATATTCCTTAATGAGATTTATTATGTGGCGAACTATTGTGGAGGACACCTACTCCAACAATCTCCCACCTGTCTGACACAAGTGTGCGTCACCAATTCTCTTGTCTCTTTATCACATCTCCCACTCAACGCAAGGTGGCTTTCAGGTCGCACTTGCGATTGATTATATCTAGAGTGGTTTTCTCGATACGAAGAGTAACTGACTGACCGGAAAATCTACCATAGATCCCTTTCCGAGCGTGGCCACGCATTTACAGTAACTACTCCTTGAGTGGCCTGAAGATGTTTGTACGCAACGTGGGTGGGTAATTCCTGTTGACTCATCTACTCTGTATGATGCAGATCACCATGACCCAGAAGATGTGCATCGGCCTCCTTTCTCGGCACGACCTAGAAAACCAACCAAAGCCAATCGGAAACTGCACCGACTCAGATAGACGGTCGCCAGTCAAAAGAATCGATTCATAGGAGTAAGATAGAAGATCTTGCCACGACCAGGCAACAATTAATTGATTTAAGGGTCTCTACAAAGGTCACTCTCCGATAGAGTGTCATACAGTCCGTCTATGTAATCGACCAGTCATCTCAATGACCCCATGGTGCTGAACCAACCATCGATCGACTTACAATCTAGTCACTTCGTGACGTCACCTCATTGAGTGATTAGAGAAAAAATACTAAGTTCGTCCTATTCACTTGAATAGGGTCCAACATTGTCTTACAATCTATTCGGATAAACAAAGTATTAAATTTAGTGAAAATAAATAAAAGAGTTTATAATAAAACTCGAACAATGAATTCAATGATCATATATGAAATAATTAATACAACATTCAATTATTACATATTACATAATCTAAATGAATTCTGGTACTCGTCTCAATCCCATTGTGACGATATGACCATCATGTTTAGCCTTTGATAAAGACTTGGTTAAAGGATCAACAATGTTATCATCTGTCCCAATATTACAAATGTCAATTTCCTTTCTATCCACGTAATCTCTAATTACATGATATTTCCTAAGTACATGTCTAGACTTATTACTAGACTTGGGCTCTTTTGCTTGAAAGATAGCCCCACTGTTATAACAATAAATCGTGATAGGATCTTTGGCAGTAGGGACTACTTCTAGTCCTTCCAAAAATTTTCGAATCCACACAGCTTCCTTTGCAGCTTCAGACGCTGCAAGGTACTCTGCTTCTGTTGTAGAATCCGCTGTAACGCTTTGTTTGAAACTCTTCCAGCAAACAATTCCTCTATTTATCATATAAATATAGTCGGATTGGGATTTCATATCATCCCTATCTGTCTGGAAACTGGCGTCAGTGTAACCCTTTACACGCAACTCAGTCTCACCTCCAAACCTTAAGAACGAATCCTTGGTCCTTCTCAAGTACTCCCTCCATTCAAGTCCAAATACAACATTTCTTTTTTTGACACTATTCATGAGTGAAGAGAATCTTTACGATTCCTTGCAATATGTAAGATAAAATATGGTCATGTGGTATGTTGTTTGATTCGCCTTTATAAGTACAATAAGATTATCAAATTTTTATATTTTTTTATAATGTATAACTCGAGATATTTACGTTAAAATTCGCGCATTGCCAAACGTGTAAAAGAGAAATATTGTGTTTGGACTTGCATAGAGCGAGTACTTAAGGATGTTCTTTACGGGCTATCCAGTGACTCTCACCTGGATTGACTTGGTAACGACTTGTTATGCTCAAAGCATATGCAACATCGGGACGAGTGCACATAATAGCATACATGATTGATTCAACAACGGATGCGTAAGTGATCAATTTCATGCGTTCAATCTTCTCAGGTTTATTAAGGCACTCTGACTTGCTCAAAGTAATCCCACTACCCATAGAAATAAAGCCTCTCTTAGAGTCTTTCATGTTGAACCGATCAAGAATTTTATCAATATAAGTTTCTTGACTTAATGCTAGTATCCTTTTAGATCTATCCCTATAGATCCGGATACCTAAGATGCGTTGGGCTTCTCCTAAGTCATTCATTTATAAATGAATCCCTAGCCACTCCTTCACAGAAGTGAGCATTGAAATGTCATTCCCAATGAGTAGTATGTCATCTACATACAAGACTAGAAAAGTTACTTTACTCCCACTAAACTTCATGTATAAACATGGTTCCTCGACACTTCGAGTGAAACCATTGTGTTTAATTACATGATCGAAACGATGATTCCAACTTCTGGATGCTTGTTTAAGACCATAGATGGATCTCTTAAGTTTGCATACCTTCTTAGGATTTGATGGATCCACAAAACCTTCAGGTTGTGTCATGTATACTTCCTCTTATAGAATCTTATTCAAGAAGGCGGTTTTGACATCCATTTGCCAAATCTTATAATTATGAAATGCGGCAATTACTAAGATAATCCTTATGGACCGAAGCATGGCGACTGAGGTGAATGTTTCGTCATAGTGAAGACCATGAACTTGGGTGAAACCTTTTTCCACCAATCTAGCTTTGTAAACATCATTATCTTCATCTATGCTGCATTTGATATTATAGATCCACTTACACTGAAGAGGTCTTACCTCCTTAGGTAAATCAACCAAGTCCCATACTTGATTGTCGTACATAGAATCCATTTCGGACTGCATGGCTCCTAGCTATAGCTTTGAGTAGGGACTAGAAATGGCTGCTTTGTAGGTAGTAGAATCGTTACTTTTAAAAAGTAACACATTGTCGTCACCACCTTCCTCTATAATACCAAATTATCTATTAGGTTGATGACTAATTCTGCTTGACCTTCTAGGTTCCGAAGGAATTATGACCGCGTTAGACGAAGAGGGAACGTTTTCCTTTACGTCCTTTTCTGTTTGTGGCTATTGGACTTCATAAACTTCAAATTTTCTCCCACTCTGTCTTTTAGAAATAAAATAATTTTCTAAAAAGACTGCATCACGAGACACAAACACTTTGTCCTCATGTTTATTGAAGAAATAATAACCACGTGTTTCCCTTGGATATCCTATAAATAGACATTTGTCGGATTTGGGTGCGAGTTTATTGTCAGACTTATTCTTAACAAACGCCTCGCATCCTCAAATTCTTATGAACGACAAATAAGGGACTTTCCCTGTCCATATCTCAAATGGAGTCTTGTTTGCCGCTTTAGTCGGGCTTCGATTTAGTGAGAATATTGCAGATAAGATAGCGAAACCCAAAAAATAATCAGGAAACTATGTTAGACTCATCATGGATCGAACCATATCTAATAAAGTTTGATTTCTCCTTTCGGCCACACCATTTAATTGACGTGTGCCAGGAGGAGTCCATTGTGATACTATACCACAATCCTTTAGGTGTGAATCAAATTCATTGTTCAAGTATTCACCACCACAATCGGATCGTAGGGCTTTAATCTTTTTATTCAATTGGTTTTCTACTTCATGCTGAAATTCCTTGAAATTTTCAAAAGCATTACTTTTGTGCCTTATCAAGTAGACATACCCATATCTACTCAAGTCGTCGGTAAAAGTAATGAAGTAGTGAAAGCCACCTCTATCTTGGAGAGTCATTGGGCCGCACACATCCATATGTATAAGGCCTAATACTTCACTTGCTCGTGTCCCTTTTCCCGTAAAAGGAGCACGAGTCATCTTGCCTAGAAGACAAGATTTGCATACACCATAAGATTCGTAATCGAATGGTTTGAGTACTTTAGATGAAACAAGTCTCTTTATGCGTCGTTCTTTTATGTGCCCTAAACGACAATGCGAAAGGTATGATTGATTAGGTTCACCTGTTTTAAGCCTCTTATTTTCTACATGATAGACCTTTTCTGCAATATCTAGAACATAAATACCTCCAACAGAAATGGCCTCGCCATAAACCATTTCATTAAAAGAAAAAGTACAACGATTGTTCTTAATCACAAAAGAAAAACCTTCCATGTCTAACACGGAAATAGAGATAATGTTCTTGGTAAAAGTTGGTACAAAATAGCAATTATTTAAATACAACTCTAAACCATTAGGCAAAAGAAGAACGTAGGTGCTCACGGAAACTGCGGCTACTTTAGCTGCATTTCCCATGTGCAAGTCCACGTCACCCTTGGCAAGTGCTCGCACGCCTTTTAGCCCCTGTACATGATTACAAAGGTGAGAACCACAACCGGTATCAAATACCCAAGAAGATGTGCTAGCAAAGTTAATATCTATCATATAGAGTGTTGAAAGAATTTTACCTGACGTTGTGACACAACCGTCTTTCTTGTCTTTCAAGTATTTGGGGCAATTGCGTTTCCAATGCCCTCTGCCATTACAATAATAGCAATCCGCGTCCGCGTGTTTGTTGACTTTGGGCTTTGGTTTCATAAAGACCTTGCCATTTCCCTTGCCAACTTTCTTGAAAAGATTCTTACCTTTTCCTTTGTCCTTCTTCACTTCAAGGTTCATGTTCTTCAATCGCATTGAAAGAACATCCTTGGTTTCACTCTCACTAGCCTCCATGTCACTCTCCGCTTGGGTGAGGAGTGCATGGAGTTCATGAAAACTCTTTTCCATGTTGTTTATGTTGTAGTTCACCCTAAAGTGGGTGAACTTTGGTTTGAGTGAATGAAGGATTCTACCCACCACTAGCTCCTTAGGAATCTTGCACCCTAGACGGTCTAAGGTGTCGGCATGCTCAACCATTTTGAGCACGTGTGGGCCAACTTTTTGGTCCTTTTGGAGCTTAGTCTCAAAACATTTCGTGGCCGCCTCATATTGAAGAATTTTAGGCGCTTGCGAAAACATTGATATTATCCTCGTTAATATCCCATATGCCTTGAGAGATATCAATTGGAGTTTGAGTTTGGGTGAGATTGACAAAATCAAGACATTATTGACGTGATTGGCAACCTTCAAATAAAGGTCATATTCGGCCAGAACCACCACGGTCGACCTTGACCCGGGTTGGTGAGAGGGGCTTCGATCACGTAGCAAAGCACGTTATCGGATATCACGATGTTTTTGATCGTTGATTCCCATTCAACAAAGTTACTACCGTCATCTTTTAGGACACATTTGTCCATGACAAACATCAACCATGAGTCCTTACCCAAGGTTGTGCTGTTCCTTGATGTTGTCATTGTGCGAATATGGTTACTAGAACAAAAAGAAATATATAAACATTCATTGTTATGATAATTTACTTGAAAAACATTATAACAAGTTTAACATTTATATAATGACTCCTCACTAAATTATATATATGATTCCATGACCCATCTTTAAATAAAAATAGTCATCGTATGCTACGCTTATCTAAAAATGATAAGTCATTTCTTGAGATAATCTAAGGTAGTATATAGCTCTTTCTTCTTATCTAAAAATACTCATATTCTAAGAACTTCTTACTATGGTAGTATATATCTCTTTCTTCTTTTTCGACGATCTGTGCGAGCATAACCCCCATGGCTGTTTCTGTGACTGTGAGATATAAACCAAGAAGTTGATCTCGTTGAGGAGGCATTAACACTGGTGGTTTAGCCAATATCTTCTTAATTTTGTCAAATGCTTTTTGACAGTCATCATCCCATATAATATGATCTGTTTTCTTTAGCTTTTTGAAAATAGGTTTGCAGATCATAGTGCGCTTCGATATGAACCGACTCACATATTGTACTTTGCCCAGGAATCCTCTAACGTCCTTCTCTGTTTGGGGTTGTGGCATTTCGATTAAGGCTTTGATCTTAGATTGGTCAATTTCTATTCCCCTCTGGCTGACGACATATCCCAGAAGTATGCCTGATGTTACTCCGAATGCACACTTTTGAGGATTGAGTCTCATGTTGTACTTGCGTAATCTGAGAAACATTTTACGAAGGTTGTCGATGTGTCCCTTCCTGTCTTTGGATTTGACAATCATGTCATCTACATACACCTCTACTTCTTTATGCATCATGTCGTGTAGAAATGTGGTCGCGGTATGTTGATATGTGGCTCCGGCATTAATTAGCCCAAAAGGCATAGCTGTGTAGCAATACGTGCCCCTTTGGGTGACAAAAGTTGTCTTAGGCATATCTTCTTCGGCCACTTTGATCTGATTATACCCGACATACCCATTTATGAAGGACAACAATGCGTGATCTGTTGTATTATCTCCAATATGTCAATATGTGGTAGAAGATAGTCGTCCTTGGGACTCGCTTTGTTCAAGTCTCTGAAATCAACACAAACCCGGATTCACCCATCCTTTTTGGGTACGGGAGCTACGTTAGCTACACAGTCAGAGTACTCGGAAACTTTGATGAACCCGGCTGTGAATTTTTTATCGACCTCTTCTTTGATCTTAATAGCCCATTCAGTCCTCATCCGACAAAGCTTCTATTTTACGGGTTTGAAGCCTGGCTTGATCAGAATTCGGTGCTCTGCAATATGCATGTCGATCCCTAGCATGTCTTTGTAAGACCAAGCAAAAATGTCTTTGAACTTGAGTAGGAGGTCTACAAAACTGGCCCGTTCGGTCGGATTTAGGCCATATCCTAAGTTCTCGGGGTTCTAGTTCGGTCTCTACATTGATGGGTTCAGTGTTTTCTATAAATGGTGCCCCTTCCCCCTCTTGTAATATTTCCTTAATTATATGGGGAGTTAAGTTGACTGAGTCTGGGTCAGGATTATCCTAATTGTCATCATAAATAGAATTGCATTCAGAAAAACACAAGGAGGAAGCGAAATCTGATTTATTCATATTAAATTTTAAAAATAGATGAAACAAAGAGACCATTCGTTAACTAGTCAGTGGCGGTAAAGGAACAGGTGCTGGGACAGTCCCCACACTGCTATTATTATTAGATGCTAAGCTAGGAGAAATAAAGGGATGAGGGTGACGACAAGAGTTGACTCTCTAGGAACTTCACTGGACTCCGACTCTGACTCCGACTCTAATTATGACTCTGAATCGAATTCGTTGTCTCGTGCTTCCCTTGGTTGTTGGTCCACTTGATTGATTTTCTCCATCCTTTCGGTAGGCTTGAGCCAGCCTCGTTGATTAACGCTGTAAGGTTGAAATGATCGTCCTGAAGTACCATGGTAATGATCTCATCATATGCAGCTCTGACGATCTTCAAATAGAAGACTAACGGCTTGCTCGTCTAAAAAAGGTGTTTGACGAGTTTTGATGGTAGGAACCGTTTATGAGGGAATAAAGTAACAATTGTGAAAGACCTCGATTCCAGCTAATTGTATTCCTCTATAATGCCAAGGTTCGGGAAACCCATGAAAGTATTCTTGGCTTCCCTTCCTCACGAAATATCCATTTAGGGTAGGGAGATAAGGTTGCATGTGGATTCCCTTACTCTTACAATTTTGGACTTGAGCAAGCATTTCCAGAGTTTCTTTCTTTGTGGGTTTGTACCCCAATCCTAGGGGTATCTTTCATGAATTCCCCTCTTTCTAGGGTGCAAAGGTGCTTTTCCTAGTGGGGTTTAATGATATCCCTGGGAAGTATCCCTGGGCTTTGAGTATGTGGTTGACCACTAAGTTGGAATGTGGGTCGAAGAATAGAGGTGCCAACTCACTCTCTACGAGATTTACGCTCTGAAATCCTCCAAGCTTGTATACTGGACCAGTGATTTCTTGGTTGTTGTACATCTTCTCTATTAAGGCCTTGATAGGTGACGAATTTATCGTCACTACTTTACCATCTAGAGGACTCTGGATTTTCTGGTGTAGGGTGGATGTTACCATCGTGAATCCAAGGCCCCAGATGTATGTTAAAGGATGCTTTGATGTCCACAATTTGGAAGTTGACCTTTCGCTCAATTAGCCCAATGGCTATAGTGAGGTTGACTAGCCCTATCACCTTACGTCGTGTTCCATCATATGCTCGAACACCTTGATTGGTAGGTGCCCAATCTGATTCGTTCATGCCTAACTTACGTGCTGTTTTTAGTGGTATGATGTTGACTGCGGAGCCATCGTCTACCAAAGTCATTGGTACGTTCTTCTTTAGGCATGTTATTGTGATGTATAGGGCGAGATTGTGGCTGACACAGAAACGTGGTAGATCCTCGTCTGAGAAAGTAACTGGGTTACTTAGCTTAACTGAGTCTTGGAGGA
Source organism: Heliosperma pusillum (assembly GCA_022085475.1). Classification (NCBI taxonomy): domain Eukaryota; kingdom Viridiplantae; phylum Streptophyta; class Magnoliopsida; order Caryophyllales; family Caryophyllaceae; genus Heliosperma; species Heliosperma pusillum. The sequence goes on along the minus strand of JAIUZE010007978.1, from coordinate 31,458 downwards.
CCAAGTAGACTACGTCGTCAAATGTAGAGTCATGAGCTACATTTAGTTTTGCCAAGGCTTGTAGCAAAGCTTGGCGATGGGGAAATGAGCTCGCAACTAACTGCCAGACTGAAAGATCAGCCTTTGTCTTCTGCAGTTGTTTCAGTCGATGGTCAGTAGATGTATCTTCGTCATCATTTGGGGTGACGACGTTGGTGTTAGTAACTGGACCATTAGTGGTAGGAATATTCTGAGAGACACCTTGATAAGGACGTTGTGATTGAGTAAGGTAGTCTATGTCTTGATTCTCGCTAGCCCTGACTGTATCTTCACTGTCTGTGGTTTGATTAGGTTTTGTGATGTACTCATCCTCGTCGTCGTCAGCCCATATTCCGTTGTTGGTATTGAGTTCTCTCAGTCTAATGATTTCGGCTTCCAAAGCGATTATTCGCTCGACTAGATCATCACATGTGGTGGTCATCTCTTGCATGTAGACTCTTGAGATAGAATCGGAATTTGGGGTACGCTTTCTTAAGGTGTGGCGCCTGGAATGTGTAAGGATGCTACGGTGGCTTCAAGTTCCTAAACTTGCCTACTCAGACTCTTAGCCCATGCAATGAAGTCATTGATGGTAGGAGAAATGGTGGAGTATCTTCTCTCTTTTTCTAACATGTGAATCTCATCTTCGATTGGGGAGATGAGATGTGAACAATCCAAGGTGGATTCTTCATTTGTAATCATCAGAACTCCAAGAGGATTCTGATTATTGTTAGGTTTACCTCCAGGAGGTATGGCTAAGCGACCATCTTCAATCATATCTTGAAGGGCGTGCTTTAATTTGAAGCATTTTTCTGTATCATGTCCTTTACCCCTATGATATTCGCAGTAGGCATTCTCATCCCAGAACCTAGTTTTCTTTTCTGGATCAGGTGTAGGTCCTATGGGTTGGAGTTTGCCTTGTTGTGTCAACCTTTTCAAGGCATTGTAATATGTATCGCCGATGCTTGTGAACTTCCTTTGTGGGTTTTTCTTTTTGGATGGTTCAACAAGATTGACTTCATCGGTTTTTTTAGTAGGGCCATAAGAACGACTTGTTGTGCCTTGGTATCCGCGACCTATCATTTTGGACAAGAGCCCTTTTCGGACGTCGTCTTCGATTCTGGTTCCTAGCACAGTTAAATCTTTGACAGACTTTATGTTTTGATACCTAAGATGGTTTGCATAAATAGGTCTCAAATTGTCCACGAACTTTTCCACAAGAGTGGCTTCGTTTGTGTTGGAGTAGGTGTCCTCCACAATAGTGCGCCACATAATAAATCTTATTAAGGAATATAATTGAGATATTTATTGACTAAATATATATGATTAGTCAGTTGATTAACGTAAATCAATAACGGTTGGCTGACTAGAGTTTGACGTTATTGTCGTATGACGGCGGTGATCAATTGATCCCTTTCGGTCACACCTATAGGATGAAATCCAAATAGTAACTAATTATTTGTATATGATACAGGTGAGTAGTTCATTATATATATTTGATATGTACGAGAGTTTATTGTGAGAAATTGAGTTAAGAACTCAAATTCGATTAAGTTTATTTTTCAATTATGCGATAATTGACTAATAAATTTAAAACTTATTTTAATATGATTAAATAGATCTAACTTAGTAATTAATCGTTAAATTACTAAATTAGTTGAGGTTTTGAGATAGAGGTAATTAGTTAATTATAATTACAAGGAGTTGTAAAATAAATTAACTAAGCATTGTGGGACCCATTATATATTGATATAACGGTAAAATATTACTTAAAATGTTAAGTACATATTATTTATTTATTTGTGTCATATAATTGTTATATGATCAAATTAACACTTAATTATACAAGATAATTAAGCATATGATTAATAAGTATTTGTGGGACAAATATCAAAAATCAAAATGGACCATAATAAGCCACATGTGGCCGGTTATGACATGTGTAGGAAGAAATGATTTTGTTCTTTTCTTCTTACACAATTCTCCTTTTGATTGTGACATAACCTACATACTTTAATCATTCTAACATTTCCTACACTCCACCTTATTGCATGTGAATAAATTAACAAAATAAGAGGCCATATTTGCATGGTATGGTCCAGCCATAGTGGCTTTATAATGAACAATAGTTGTTCATTTTTCCATTACTTCATTTTGTGCTTAATTCACACTTCTCTCTATACGTCATCCTCTCACTAAAACTCTCATAATACTAATATTTCCTAAGTATTACTAGTGTAGTAATATATACTACTATTAGTAGCATAATATCTATCTTATTATCTAGTTAATAATAAGGGTAGATTATTTGGTATCATCTTGGTGCAACTTGAAGGAGGTCTTCTAATTTGAAGATTGTTCTTGTTCATCCATATTTATAGGTCAAGAACAACAAGAAGGAGTTCTTGTTGTGGCCATTTAATTTCCATTTCAATGTGAGGAATATTCTTCTTTTATATAAATGTCTTTATATTTGCATGCATGTTACATAGATCATTAAATACTGAATGAACAAGTAATTTAGTAACTAATTAGAGGAGTCTAATTAAGTTCTATGGACTTTCAGTTTGGACGTTCAACAAGCTGTGTGCTAGTCTTCCTCCACCTACTTAGGAAGTCGGTGAAACCTTCTTTCTTATTTTCGAAAAGAACCTCTAGAGTACACATATTGACTTGGATTTTGGCATTGTCTGTGTATTGTTTGGCGAACTCGATTGCGTCATCATCCCATGTTGCAATTTTCTTGTGTTCTAGGGAATAAAACCACTGCTTAGTAATGGTGTCGAGAGATGAAGGAAAGATCCTTAGGAACATCTCGGGTTTGATGCCTTCGATAGACATGTAATCTTTGAAAGCACGGATATGATTCAAAGGGTTTTCACCTCCTTGAATTTCGGGATGTCAGTCATGTTAAAATTGGTTGGAAGTTGGGCATTAACGCTTCATATTTGCGATTATTCTCCCTATAGATGTCATTTCCCTTGAGGTACATTAGTTGCTCCTCCAAGTATTGGAGTCGCTTTTCCGCTCCAGTAAGAACTGGTGGGGTATTGACTTCTGGTTGTCCCACAATGGGTGGAATATTATCGTGTACACTAGGGTCAGGAATGTCTGCAGGAGGCAGCCTAGTTTCTTCGTCATAAGATTGGTCTTGACTTGTTTGGAGACAGATGGGCGCAACTAGGACTAGATCATTACCATTTTGCTCGGGTTGATGTACACTTGCTTGACTAGTTCCAGGCATCTTGAAACTGAGGTAAGAGATCGAAGCCGGATCAAAACACGGTCGACCATTGTAGCACACTTACTCAAAAGACTCGACTTGAGAAGTGGGCGTGTGTCACTGTGTTTAAGTGAGTCTTAAAAATGACTAGTTTGAAAATGTTTGTCCTGAGAAACCATAGTGTGGTTGTAGGAGTGTTGACTCGAAGTGGAAAAATGATTTTGACTAGACACTTTGACAGAGTTTCGACTCATTTTGCGCTACTTTAGGCCACCTTTGAAAATGCTTTATAGTTTTAAAAGGGATTTTGATTTTGAAAAGTTTGTCATGGTTTATTTACAAAATGGTGATCATGTAAGGGTTATACACATTTAAACAAGCATTATAACGGCATGCTGAGTGCATTTAAAATGGTTTTGACTTAAAAGGTGGGTTGCCATACCAAGCAATCAAACCCAAGGTTTGTGGAGAGGTCCGAGCCAAACATGAGTTAGGTCAGTTCCTAGTCCATTTCCTCGAGTAGTTAAAGCTCTTGATACTAACATGAGTATGAACCGCGATATGGTTGACGTCAATCGTTATCCATCCTTAGGCCCAGATAAGAATTTGGACCGTCCAGACAGGACGATTGGTCGGAACTGGTTGGGTTGGGCCTAGGAAGGCCGAATGAAACGACCTAAGAAGGTCGAGTAATGAAAACCGATAACTGTCTCGTATGAACTATTCCCTAACCTTGTTCAAGTTACACCCTAGATAACACGTAAGTGTATTTTCCCCACCGGAGTCGCCAAACTGTGGTATACGGCTTGGTGAGGGACCACATGATGGAAAAGAGGGACAAGCGTAGTGATACACATTTGTGGAGTCGCCACCAATTTTTATGGGAAATTGGAACCGTTCGAATACTTTATGCCATGTCAAGACACAAAGTAATGACATGAACACTAAGAACTCGTTACCCTTAGCATTCTATGTCTAGAATGACTCTCGTGGATGCCAATGAACACGGATGTTCACAGCGATCTGGAGTAAGGGGTGAGGGTACGTATTAGGAAGCTCTTTAACCGAACACCTAATCCCGCCTGCCACGATGGCGGCCTCTACTAATGATTAGGAAAATCGTTTGTACTCTATATGTCATCGATTATATGCATGCAATGCAACATCCACAATTTAATCCTAACATGTGAATTAAACTAGGTCGGCCAACATGTAATTTAACATTCAATTATGTCGAAATAATATTTAGAATCGATTGCATATGAAGGAAAGGTAGAAAATCATACAATGAATCATACAATTATAATGATTAAATAAAGCTATAAAATAAATATTACAATTGATTACAATGAATACGGGATCTATGTCAGGAATATACCAAAAACGGATGTTTGAAGAAAGGAGAAAGATTAAAAGATTAATAGATTAGCAGTGATATTATGATTAATAGTCGATTAATTACATAGTTAAACTACGTCGAAGCGAGAAAGGAAGTTCAGAGACAGAAACCAACCCAGAACAGGCTCAGCAGCAGGTGCGCCTTCTGGAAGAAGCGCAACACCTGTTGCGTCTGTTCTTGAGTAGGGTTCTGGCTGTGAAGCCAGAATCGCAATCAGTTAATGTTTGTTGGTATATTTACGATTTATTGTTGATCTAAAACTCGAGTAAAAGTGATTTAATTAAATTACATTACACTAATAATTTATCAATGACGAATCTATAGACTTGATATGAATAAATCGAACCTCTAAAGACCCAAAATTTGATTCAAAGACGAAAACCCGCTAATATTGATTATTAGGGATCTAAGACGAGAATAACGATTTAATGAAAGATTAAAATAAAAAGGAAAATAAAGATGCAGAAACCAGAGGAAGAAGAAGAAGAAGAAGAGCAGGAGCAGGCAGCCTTTGGAAGAGGCGCGGCTAGAACTGGCAAAACTTACCCGACCCGAATAACCCGACCCGATAAGGCTCACCCAAGACCCGAAAGCGACCCGGAATTACCTGACCCGAGGATGACCCGAAACCCGAATTGACCCGACCCGACCCAGACCAGACCTGAACCTTGACTGACCCGAAAGAGACCCGACCCAAAATAACCCGACCCGAAACCACCGACCTACAGACGACCCAATTTGAAATGATCATAAATGACCCAATTTTTTGTGATTAGGGGTGATAATGATACGAGACGGCCCATGTGAAGCTTCAACTCGACTTGGTCCAAGTCGGCTCGTGCGAGTTTGTCTCGACGCGGGCTAGACTCAAAAACTAACTTGATCATTTTGACCTGAAAATGGCCTAAATAAATCGGATATGAATCTAAAATGTCCCGACGCAAAATGACCCATACCCGAAATGGCCCAAACCCGAAACTGACCCACACCCGAAAGCGACCCAACCCGAACCGAAAGATTGAGCAAACCCGAGATGACCCGACCCAAACCCGACCCGTTTGACCCATTTGCCAGGTTTAGGCGCATCAGATGTTGCGTTCCTTCCAGAAGGCACAGATGCTTCTACGTTTCTTCTCGACGTCTGATCACAACTAAAAAGGTTTTAAGACAAGGTTTTGACTTTAAATCAATTTTGGATTTATTTCTGACATAGATGTTACATTAAATGAATAATAAAAATACTATTGAATAAAAGATGGGATTAAACACCCTCAGACTTACATGTTGACGAAACGAGATATGAACTAAGTTACGTTTAGAAACAGCTCGACTTGAATGTATGTAGAAAGTGCCCTTGTTAAAGGACTAAAGATTGATTAGTTAAGTTGATTAAGGTGTAGTTGGTTTATTGGTCGGTCAAATGCAAAACGTGACGGGTACTCAGAAGGATCTGAGCTTACGTGGTCGATTGATCAAGCACGTAGATGTCGACAGCTTAGAGCAAAGTCTAGAATGCAAAGAGAGAAGAGAAGGGGCGGAACACTCGCGTACCTTAAAAGTGAGAACGAAGCTCACCTTTTATAGTAGAAAATGTGAAAGAGTCGTGGAACAACTCAAACTTTGGAAAGAACAGGCTAGGGAAGAGGCGCAACAAGGCTGCGATTCTTCGAAGAGGCGCAACACCTGCTGCGTCATTTCCCCATAGCTTTCCTGCTAAAGAAGGAATATTCCCACGTTTCTATGCCAGAGTGTTCCGACTCGGAGTTTTAAAACAGTTTATAGAAAATGAAGCGATTTTCGACTTGGACTCCAAATGAACTTTAATGACTATAAAAAACGACTGTACCGGCGCGTAGATGACGACCACGGGGTAGACACAAGTGTTTGAGCTATCACTTGACGATAAACTTAAGAATTGTCATAAATCGTTCCGCATATCAAACATGCGACCCAATCATCACTGGGTGGTTGGCGGAAGGTGTGGAAACGAGGTATCTAAAGAACCCCCACTTTGACTGAGGCTTGGACAAGGAAAAAGTTAAAGTATAGTCATTATGTCAATCGAAGATTACAACCTGATGACTATGGCGGTGAGGCGGTTCAAGGGGTCGGAACCAAGGACCTGTCGTCAAGAACATTTTAAAGTCTGTCGACCATCGGGGAGGGTCGTTTAATGTCCGTTAGACTACGTATGAAAGCTCGCCAGCCATAAGAAGGAGTCATACATGAGGCATCTTCTTATGAGGGATGAGGTTGTGGTGTGAAGCTCCCCAGCCGTCGAGTGTGGTTGCGTTATGAGGCTCGCCAGCCGTCATATATGGGAATCTGCATGTCTCCGTCCTCAGGCAAACTCTCGTTGGGGAAACAAATATTGAAAGGAATTGGATATACGGAAGACTCTGTCAGGATCGAATCATTCTAGGAAAATCTGCTCGGTTTTGACGAACTAAGTTCTAGTGATAAAAGATGGGCCCACGGATTGTACGTCCGGAAGGTGGGTCTCTGCTGTGATGATAACGTCATGTGATGACTTTGAGGCTCGTCAAAACACGGGTCTTGAAAAAAAACAAAGTTTGTGAAATAAGATGTCGAAGAAGAGGCACACAAGATTTGGGCCCACAAGTAACAAACGTTTAACGAATTTTCAAAGATTATAGTCTATGTAACTATGTTTGCGTTATATTCTAAAAAAGTTATAAACTATTTGTGACTATTTTGCTCATTTGGAGGTTATTAACTCGTATCTATTTCAACGCCTTTTTAGTTAGGTAAAATACAACATTTTTTTAGGACTTATCAAGATGGTGGATCACACATAGTACCGATTATCCTTCCAAACACATTACGGGCATGACTTACTTTTCCTAATTTGATAATTCCTAATTATCACCACATACCATTTTGCCAGTCTGATATCTTGCACATACTTAGACCATGCAAGTCTGAGCCGACTCGAACCCGAGCAAACCCGTCTTGATAAAACCCGATAATATTGTAACCCGAAACCGATCTATCCCACCTGTATATTGACGCGGTCTGATGATCAGTCCCGAACCCGACCCAGACTCGACCCAACATTGACCTTACCCGATATTGACCCAATTAAATTGATAACCCGAAAATTATTAAGCTTACTATTGATCAAAATGAAAGTGATTTATCGTTTGACTAAATAATGAAGTAACTAAACCAAATAATCGTTAAAAACTAAATTTAATGGTAAAATATCATAAAGTAACCGGACCCAATTACGACAAGACCTAAACCCCACCCCATATATCATTTGATTAGAAATGACCCGACCCGATCTAAACCCGACTCGACTCGAATGGACTGGCTGACGCGATATATCCCAACTCGACTTGACCAGATCGCCACCTTACACATACTTACAATGAAAATGTAAATAAGTGTTGAGATACCTAAGTAAGAGAAACATTTAAAAAACTAACATTTAAAAAACTACTTGTAGTATTATTATTAAATTAAAATCTATACAATAATATAAAAAGGCTAGATTGAGTAGTTAATGGAATGACACATGGCGTGCTACAATTACATGATAAATCAATCTTCTTCATTTTTTTTTTTAAAAAAAGATAAAAAAAATAAAAAATGAAAAGGCAAAGTAGTAATCAATATAATAATTACTCATATTATGTAAATTTTCATTTCTCAAGCATTAGTTCCTTTCATAAACATACTTCAATGAAAAACTTTTCATATTCTAATCTTCTTCATTTTTTTTTAAAAAAAAGATAAAAAAATAAAAGATGAAAAGGCAAAGTAGTAATCAATATAATAATTACTCATATTATGTAAATTTTCATTTCTCAAGCATTAGTTCCTTTCATAAACATACTTCAATGAAAAACTTTTCATATTCTACGGTTATGAAATCAATTTAATAAGTTTCAAGTATAAAACAAAATCACTTGATAAGAAGTCTAGCACATTCCTAGGAAATAAAACTATAGAGAGTAAACCTATTTATTTCATTTGATTTTTCAAAATTAAAAGTTTCATATCTTTGCTTTGTCGTGAGTTGAGATCAAATAGGCAAGAAATGAAGAGATAAGAGAGAAGTAGAGCTATTGTCGAATTTTAATGAATACACTTGAGATCGTCGATGATTGAATATAATTATCTATGAAGGGGAGGTCAAACTTTGGTGAATGAAATCCTAGCTTGACCAAATTAGAACCTTAGTGTTTAGTCTCATATTTATAATAGTATATGATATAATATTTTAGAATGTTTTGTATATTCTCTATATTTTGTGTAGTGAATTTGTTGGAATTGATATTAGCAACACATTACAAATATTGACTAAGGTAAGTTTTAACACAAATATTGTATATTCTCTATTTTTGTATGAATTTGGTTTAAAGGGTAAATCTATACTTTCATTGTACTTAAAGTAAAATATCTTATAATTTTGAATTTTTAATGTGAGAATGAATGTTGTTTTATCTATTATACTTATCGTATTCCAATTGTTATTTATTTGATTAAACATTACAACTGTTAAGAAAAATGAGTGAACAATATTTTAATTCTTAAATATTATCATTATTATTATTTTCATACTTAAAAATATAATATAAGTATTTAAATATGGCTAGCATTACTTATTATTTTTATAATATTATTATTTTAATAAGGTTGGACAAAGAAAAATAAGTAAAATATCTTATAATTTTGAATTTTTAATGTGAGAATGAATGTTGTTTTATCTATTATACTTATCGTATTCCAATTGCTATTTATTTGATTAAACATTACAACTGTTAAGAAAAATGAGTGAACAATATTTTAATTCTTAAATATCTATACAATAATATAAAAAAGCTAGATTGAGTAGTTAATGGAATGACACATGGCGTGCTACAATTACATGATAAATCAATTTTCTTCATTTTTTTTTTTTAAAAAAAAGATAAAAAAATAAAAGATGAAAAGGCAAAGTAGTAATCAATATACTAATTACTCATATTATGTAAATTTTCATTTCTCAAGCATTAGTTCCTTTCATAAACATCTATACAATAATATAAAAAGGCTAGATTGAGTAGTTAATGGAATGACACATGGCGTGCTACAATTACATGATAAATCAATTTTCTTCATTTTTTTTTTTAAAAAAAAGATAAAAAAATAAAAGATGAAAAGGCAAAGTAGTAATCAATATACTAATTACTCATATTATGTAAATTTTCATTTCTCAAGCATTAGTTCCTTTCATAAACATACTTCAATGAAAAACTTTTCATATTCTACGGTTATGAAATCAATTTAATAAGTTTCAAGTATAAAACAAAATCACTTGATAAGAAGTCTAGCACATTCCTAGGAAATAAAATTATAGAGAGTAAACCTATTTATTTCATTTGATTTTTCAAAATTAAAAGTTTCATATCTTTGCTTTGTCGTGAGTTGAGATCAAATAGGCAAGAAATGAAGAGATAAGAGAGAAGTAGAGCTATTGTCGAATTTTAATGAAGACACTTGAGATCGTCGATGATTGAATATATCTATGAAGGGGAGGTCAAACTTTGGTGAATGAAATCCTAGCTTGACCAAATTAGAACCTTAGTGTTTAGTCTCATATTTATAATAGTATATGATATAATATTTTAGAATGTTTTGTATATTCTCTATATTTTGTGTAGTGAATTTGTTGGAATTGATATTAGCAACACATTACAAATATTGACTAAGGTAAGTTTTAACACAAATATTGTATATTCTCTATTTTTGTATGAATTTGGTTTAAAGGGTTCATTGTACTTAAAGTAAAATATCTTATAATTTTGAATTTTTAATGTGAGAATGAATGTTGTTTTATCTATTATACTTATCGTATTCCAATTGTTATTTATTTGATTAAACATTACAACTGTTAAGAAAAATGAGTGAACAATATTTTAATTCTTAAATATTATCATTATTATTATTTTCATACTTAAAAATATAAGTATTTAAATATGGCTAGCATTACTTATTATTTTTATAATATTATTATTTTAATAAAGTTGGACAAAGAAAAATATCATTCTGACTTCGAGCAAAAAATGATATCATTCGATTACAAATGTAAAGTGAGAATAGGTTACTACAATAACAAAAAAAAAATATTAAAGAAAAAAGTGAATATCAACCCACTATTCAAACAGTAAATAAAATTTACGTGAGCAAACAATTATTAATCAAAAATTAAAATATCCCGTGATTTTCACGGGAAAATAAACTAGTAATAATATAAAAAGGGTAAATTGAGTGTTTCTTGATGGGTGTTTCTATGTTATAGATATGGACTCTAATACGATGCCACGTGGAAAAAAGGAAAAAAAAAACATGTATTGCAGTTACTATCGATTCATATTTACTATGGTCAAATATAGTTGAACGACACTGGAAACTCAAGAATCCGCTCTCATCGTCTCCCTATTGATGTTTTCTCCATAATCAATAACCTTCACATTAGATACTCGATTAATATAATCAATGACCTAAAATAAGAGAGTATTTATGCATATGAGTGACCACTGTTTGTTTTCTCATACCTTGACTCTTTTTCATTTGTTCGATATTCATTTAGTTTCTCAAACAAACCCTCTTCGGGTAAAACTCTTTTTACAACAATATTTCATTGTTCAACGTATAATTACGGAATATAGAGTTGTATCTAACTTGGTCTTTGGGTTTTGTATAAGCTTATTATGTAGCACTGTAGCAGTTAAGAAATACTCCCTCATATCAAATTCAATGTACCCATTTGCTTTGAATGCGTTTTTATTCCTTTATATATAAAATTATTTTACTAAAAATATAATTTTAGGAAAGATATTTTCAAGGATTTCGTCTTTCAAAGTTCTATATATTCCAATTTATAAACGGTCAAAGTTTTGAAAGTTTGAACTCGATCTAAAAAGTAAATTGGTATTTTAGATTGTATAGGAGGGGGTATGATTGATTCTCTTCATTTGATCAACCTGTATTCACTCAATTTCAATTTGATTGCAATTTTCTCTTATTGTTTTAGGAAATTTTATCATATTTTTTAAGTTTAATTATTTCTATTTTGAGCAAGGAAAAGTGGATTTTTGGTATTCTCCCTTTTCCATCAAGGCTTCTAAATCATTCCAAAATACAAGTAAGACTTAAAATGGGATTAGGGTAGTACATAACTACAATATAAGGGCTAGGAGTTTGTTTGGTCATATATTTAATTTGTTTGGATCCATAATGCAGAGGTGTTGGGACATAAATAGTACGTTATGATAAGTTTGGACTGAGAATGGAGATGGAGTACATACATTTTTACGTCAAGATGGAGTACCCTATTTTGTGTTGTCCCGGTCATTTGTTTACCTTTATTTTTGGGGAGGTGATCCTTTGTAAGTAGGAACATTGGATGATAAGTGAATAATAGCTCTATTGGGATATCAAAATACCCAAAAAATACATCTTTAATATATAATGTTAAATAAATGAATAAGACACTCTAAAATAGAAATAATAAACAAATGACCGGAAATAATTAAGTTCACTTATACAGTTTTACTAAAAAGAATGTTGTTTTGTTAAAATGACAATGGTCTTTATTTTTGAGTTTGAGATGCTTCTGGAATTATATAAATCTCAAATGCACAATGCAAGCACACAATCATTACCATTACAAGGACCTTATTTTTCAGGCAAATTCTTTCCCGTTAAGAGATTCATTTTAAGTTCAAGACATATTAGTTATTTCTCAATATAGCTGGCAACAAAATACAAACTAAGTTGATTAAGGCACCAAATTTTAGAATTCCGTGAATTTCACGGGTACCAAAACTAGTTAACATTGAATAACAATTATTTGTAGAGTAGTGCATCTATAATAAGTGTGATATGGAGTAGACACGGCTATTGATTGGGATGAGGACATGGCTTATTATGACCCTCGACAATCGCACATAGTTATGGATATCAAGATGATGTCTGAAGCCGTGTTTTCCATAATTACATTCCTTGAGGTCAGTTTCCCTGCACAAAGTCGAAAACACAACAAATTATGCAACCTCGTTAATGCCTTTGAAATGACACGATCTGTAACAGTACTAAAAATTGAAGAATTCTACTCCGTACTTCTTATTCTATTTCTACCATTTCACATTTTGGTAACGTAATTGCTCATTTATGGACACATTTTACTCTTTTATGTACCCTTTCCCATAACTTTTCCATTGCATACCCTTTTTCTAAAAAATCAAGAAAGCAAGTCTTCTTTTTTCTTTTTCTTCTCTTCTAAAAAACTAATCAAATTAATTGTAATCTTATCAAAATCATCAAATGAAACTTCAATTCATATACTTAAACAAGTAATTATTCTAACTTTATCATCAATATATCAATTTTTTTAAATCAAAATCAACCTTGTATACAAATTAAATTAGGCAAAATATTACAATTAGGGTTCATTGAAGAAGTGGTGGTTGGGGGTGGCTGGGGTCGGGCATCTGGTCGTCGGTAGGGGAAGAGGTAGGGAGAGGGTCGTCGGCGCAGATCGCAGATTACAGAGGGGGTAGGTTGCGGTGGGTGTGTGCGTGTCCGAGGCGGAAGTGAGGGGATGGCCTTATGGTGGCAGGGGGAGGGCGGCTCTCGCCGGTGGTACACGGTCGACTACAATGCTAGGGCATAGGATGGAGCAGTGAGACGGTGGTGGTTGTTGGGGTGGTGTTGGTGGTTGATTGTTGGAAGGAGAGAATTGAAAGGGTTAATTAAATTGAGGGAAACAATAGTGATAAGATGGGAGGGGTAAGATTGTAAATATTGTCCATGATTGAGTAAATCATGTCTATGAAAGAGCAACACCCTTTAGTAATTCGGTTGTTCTAACGCACAAATAAATAAGTTTAATATGGAAGGAATCTCAAGATTATCTCAGTAAAAATGCAAGTATAAAGCTATTTTTATCATAATTAATGAGAATATCTTGAGATTTCTCATTTATTAAGCTTATTAACGCGTGCCCTTAACGTGTGCACACGTTAAAATAACCGTTATTAATTTCAATGTTTAAAAACTTTTGTACATAATATATAACATCTTCTATATACTAGTACTAGGAAAATAACAAAATTAAAATATTTTCTCTCTAAAATACACTCTCATAAATAAGACAACAAATGAGATTAGATGTTTTACAAATAAAAAAAATAATGTAATTGTAATAAAATTGAAGTTTATCCTTGCATGGACATATAATCTCCTCATGAAACTATAATTTTACGCAGTTACTATTTCCAACACACATTTAACTTAATCAATCACATTTTTTCATTAAGTTTCCCATATTACCCTTCCTCTAAAAAAAATCATCTTTTCCCCATCTCATACCCTAATCAAAATTGTCTCTATAACTTCAACTATAAAAATCTGATCAACAATCAAACATGTAATAATTGTTTCATTTTATTGATTAGATTATATAGATTTTAATTTATTTGAATTAACCCTAACCTATTTAATTAGGATGGTTGCTTTTCAATTAGGTTTTTTTGCAATTGGGTTTGTTAGTTGGAGGTGGTGGTAATGGGTTTGTTTAACGTGGGCGCCTGGGCGGCATGGCGCCGACGAAGGCTGCAACCAAGGGCGGCGACGGAGACGTTGGGTGAGGGGGACTCATGAGGAGGTGGTAAGGGCGCGACCCACAATCACAGCCGTGGGCTGACGGTGGTGGGTGAATGTTGAAGTAGGGCGAGGTGGGCCAAGTGGCTGACGGTGGTGAGTGAAGGGTGGTTAGTAACAGGTGGCTGATGGTGGTTGTTCGTCAGTAGATGGTTGAGTTCTCTTCGCTCTTTTTTCTTTTGGTTGTGGTAAATTGTGGTAATAAAACGAGAGGGTCAAAGTCGGAAAATTTTGATAATTTGTGTAGGATTAAGTAAAATTTTGTGCAGGATTTAACAAGTCCCTAATTTTATTAATCAAACTATAAATTATAATCTTTTAGTTAAAATAAAATAAAATAGATATTAACACATAAGTTGCAATGTTAAATATTTCAATTGGTATAACTTAAAAAAATTTATAAATTGTTGGCATAACTAGCTTCACTAAAAAATAAACATTTTTTGTCACAACTCAATTTTCTATATTAGTTTTACATCAAAGTGAATTTGAAATTTTAAATTCCCTCATTAATTTTACATTGAAGTGAATTTGAAAATAAATGAGGTGTCAATTCATTAATTTATAAAATAATACACTTAAAGTTAAATTTGTATCTACCGCACATATATTGCGCGAAACTAAACTAGTTTATATATAGTTGTTAAATGGAAAAAAGAAAATACTTAATTGCTCTTTAAATTTTTCAGTCATGTTTATTGCTTCCCAAATTTCCATGTGTAAACAAACTAAGTTCTTATTTTAGAACTTATCTCTTAAAACTATGAACAATCTTTTAGTTTCAATAGATGAACTTTTTATTTTGGGTCCTTGTTAACAACTCCAAGAATAAGAGCCAATAAGAACCACTATTGTTATTACTCTTTGTCTTACTGAAACTGATCTGAATTACCAAAGTCAGAGCTCGGGGGTCAATAGGGCGTTCACTCCCCCAACGGATGAAATTTTCAAAGATTATAGTTAATCTTTTTCGAATTGTTTTCAAGTGTACATACCTTATATTATTAAATGTTTCGCTCCCCCAATTGTTTTGTACCCCTAAATTCAAATCATGACTCCATCTTTGATCTATTTCATACTTAAGTATTTATAATGTTTAAATAAAATTATGCTAAATGTCTATGGACATTTTTACCTTGACATTAATGAAATTTAATTAGAATTGCAAAATGTCGTCCCCTATTTACTTATTAGTTATTACGCTCCTGAAAATTGTTTTGCCATTTCCTCATTTTCTTAATACTCTGACACTCTGTCAATTAGCAACGACTTAATAAATAAAACAAAAAAAAATTAAACAGTAATGAATTATCGTATTAATTAAGGATGAATTAACCACAAAAAAATTTGAATTAACGAATTTTACTATATATTATCAAACTATAATTAAATATAAACGATGATTTAAATTAGGACAAAACATGGCAATTAAGACTGAAGTTTTTTAAACAGTCATAACTTATACGCGTGTTCATTTTCTATTTTATACCCCGTGTAATATATTAAGAGCATGTATGACCTCACTTCGTAAAAATTGAATCTATTTTTGTAAAATGAGTTTTTTAATAAGCTATTTCTTGATAAAATTGTAGGTGTTCGGCCCACCACTTTAGAAAACTTTTTTTTAAAGATTTTTTTTAAATAAGCAAATGAAGAATTTTGTTTGTTCAAGATGGGTTTCGATTTGTAGTCATAATGAAAATATATAAATAAAAAAAATATTTATTTTATTTTATTGAAATATTTATATATAATATAGAAATTTGTCATTTATGTATTAAGAGTTTCATAATTAGTTGTAAAAGGTAGAAGCCCCAGTTTGATGCTTCTACTTCTAGCTCTCTGTTATTACTCTTTTTTTACTCATGGGTTGTTTGGTTATCTTTTAAATTTATGGGAATTGGAAAATAATGGGAAGTAGCTAAATGATGTCTTGTTTGGTTGCCAAATATAGGGGAAGTGGAATTTCCTATGGATCTTCAATTCCTACATAATGTAGAAAGTCACTTACCTAGGTTCCCCTAGGGAGTTCTCAATGAATTGAAGTTCCCACATTCAACCAAACAACATTTATAAAATTCACATGATTTTCAAGTTCATATGAATTTAATCTTCCCAGGAATTCCATCTTCCTATGGCGAACTAAACAACATTTTAAAATAAGTTTAACTTTCTTAAAAATAATTATTTGGTATGGCTTGTGCTTATTAAGTAGATAAAATTTAACCAATCAACAACCTAATCTAAATTTGTGAAACAAGTCAAGCGAATCTCCTTAGTATAGAAGCCAAGTTTTCTGAAACTTTTGTATTAGTAAAAAAATGGGAAATTCTATGGTGTATCCTCGAGTTTTTTTGGTTTTCTCTGGTGTATCCCTACAATTTTTCGAATTCTATGGTGTATCCTTGAAATATATACATTAGTCTATACAATAACCTTATTTTCAAAGTTAGTTTCTTAGTTGATCGATCAACCGTCTCTTTATTAGTGTTCCAATTACTCGATAACATACTCAATTACTTATTAGTTCGCCGAATTACTCATTATCCCACCAGATAGTATTCAAATCTAACTAAAAAATCATGAAGTCTCTATTCTCATTTCATGTTTTATAATGTTGATTTTTAATTGTATTTTGTGCTTATATTAATTTATCTGTTATACATCTTATAAAGGATGGTGATAAGACATTAATTAGTTGGAATAAAGGCGAAAGTACGGTTGTTTAATAAGCGATAAAGTTAATTCAAAGTTGAATGAGGTAATCGGGGAGAAATAAGTAAGAAGGTTAGGGGTACAATGTAGATTAAAAAAAAAAAGAGGGGTCCAATATAAAAAATCGAAAAACTCAGGGGTATACCGTTGAATATCTCTTTTATCAAACTTTTAATTAGTAAGGCCTCCACCTTCTTGCTACTTAATTAATTAGTCTGTCTCCTAATCTCACTAATTATACACTCTCTCATACTTTCATTAATTATTTAAACTCATTTTCATTATCTTAACTTATAGTTTGATTACCTTAACTTATTGATGTGGTAAATTCAAATTCAAATTACAAATTATTACATTCCTGAAAATTAGAAATTACATTCCCGACAATATATAGAATTTATTGAAGGATTTGAAAAATGAGATATATACTTGAACAAAAGTTATAACATGAAATGATGGTAACTAAAAATAATCAACACAAAAATTTTGAATAGTTGTAATTTTATTACATTTTTCTATATTCTCTATATGACTTATTATAGTTTATATTGATTATTATTTTAAATTATATTTTATATAAATTAATCTTTAATATTTACACGTTTCATAAGTTATTACGTATTCAATCCTGTGCATTGCTGCACAGGTTTAAAACTAGTTGGATACAAGACAAAGTCATGAAAGCTTGGTTATATGGATCGCAGGTTGGGTCATGGACTCATGGTAAAAAAAAAAAAGGTCAAAAATTAATCCGATGCCTTTTTATTTTAAAAAAAAGTTATTAAAATTATATCATATTTGATATTAATATTTTATTAACATTTATATTTTAGAGTACTTATATTGAAATATTTACATATTGTAAGTTATTCTAAAATTAATAATTAATAAATATGTAATATATAAATTACTTATATTCTAATTATATGTTGTAAATATAATTGTTTTTTTTTTAATATGTTTGATATATGCATTTAACACAAAACATTTATGGACCCATTGGGTCAGGTTATGACCTATAACTAACAAACCATTTCGGGTTCTATTCTTCTAGACGTTTCAGGTTGCAGGTCAACATTCACGATCGAGTTTTACCTTGAGAAAACGAGTTGAAATGAGTCGGGCTGGGTCAGGTTTATGAGAGGCTTTATTTAATTCGTGGAAAGAATAGAATTCGAAATGATTGTTGATATATTTAGGGGTGCTCACTCAGTGGGACGGACAAAAGACCAGACCGGATCAGACCATTTGGTCCAGACCAGATCGGATCATATTTTATTTGGTCTGGTCCACGGTCCATCTATTTACTCTAATTTGGTATTCGGTTTGGTCCTGGACCAAACCGAATGAACCGTGGACCGGACCATGGACCAAACTTATATGTCAAAAGAATATTTAAATTTGTAATATCATGGATTGAATGTCCTATTTTGTTTACACATATTATATGATATATTTATTTATGTACTTAAATCAATTAAAAATATAATCTTGCTTACTTTGATCATTACGAACTTTTTGAGATTTAATTTTAAATTCTACCCTATATCGAAGACAATCTATTCGGTCCATTTGGTCTGGTCCCGTCTGGTCCACGCGTTTTTGTGGTCCGGACCGGACCAACCCAATATTAGTATGGTCTGGTACCCGTTCTACCATTTAACCCTGATTTGATCTTCAGTCAAAGAGTTTGGTCCGGTCCGGTGCGATCCTGGATCAATGAACACCCTAGATATATTTGCTTGACTTAAAGGTGATTGAGTTGGAATACTAAAAACTGATAAATTAAATTGGTGTTACTAACTTACTAATTTCCTTATAATTACATTCTTTATGCAAATTTTTGAAAATGTTGACCTAAACGGGACACACTTGATTACTACCTTCCTAAAGGGGTACAGAAATACAGTTTATGAATCATAAAGTTAGGCAAGCAAATTAAAGAATGCCTTACATTTTTTCGAAACTCTTTGGCAGTAAGTATTCCAGCATCTTTGGAAAATTTGACTGTTTGATCATGTATGTAAGGCCCTCTTCCCAGGTTTTTTGGTGGCGGAAGATGAGAGTGCGTTTCTGGTCCTCTATAATCAATTTCATATACATCTTCATTACTTACAACTTCTGCCAACTCCCTTGCTCCTACTAACAAGCAGCAACATGCACACTTTTTTAATTACAAACAAGCATGTACATATACAGACCAATTTCGTCTAAACAATAAGACAAGGTTTTGCGATCATGTCATAGTTAGGTGTAACCATAATGGTTCTGCTAGTGTTACAACTTATGGTAACCCATTTCACAAATGATTACATTTTGCTGTAAAATGGTCTCAAAGCCCCGTCTTATTGTTTCAGCCGAAAATGGTTTGTTTGAAGGTTGACCAACTCTAATAATAGGGGATCGTAATAGAGAGTTGCGTGTACGCTGTACCAGCAATATTTATTCCATTGTCGCGTCTCTGAATGCATATGCAGTACTCAATATTATATATTGATTTTTTCACATTATATTATATTACATAAATGAGACTAGGATGCTTACGTAAAGAAGAAGAATAAGAAGAAATCATTAAGGGAAAGATGTGTACCTGAAAAAGTGTAAGGTGCAACCAAGAAGTAAAGGACTAACAATGTAAAAATCCCATGCTTTAACTCCATGGCTTACAAAAACATGGTTGGTAATAGCATACCTAGTAATTGTATATAAAGGCAAGAGAATGTTGATGTAATGTGGCAGATGAAGGCCAACGAATAGCTTTCGGAACTAATCACTATCAATACCGTTGTCATTACATGATACACCGCATAGTGCAAATGTGTTTGCTTTGAGCTGGAGCATTTATTTTGAACTAACTCGGCCCATGCCCTATGGCCTATTTCATGACGGTGAAATCACAACATGGGCCTGCCCACAATCCAAGTCGGTTTCACAATTTCAAACACGCTTCAATCCTAAAATCACTTGGCAATAACAAGAGCATCTTTCACAAACCCTAATACAAAGAATGAGCTACCATATTATGGCCCTTTTATTTTAGACTTAAAGTTACCATCTTTAAGTTTAAGTAATTTTTTACAAGTCTAGTTCAAAAACGTTATGCTCCTATAAATTCAGTCTATTTCCTATAAGTTTAGTTTAGTTAAACTCCTACAAAGTCATAAAAGTTAAACTCATATAAATTCAATATTTCAGTAAAACTCATATACATTCAGTTCTTAAAAGTTAAGCTCTTTTAGTATTAATTATTTATCACGTACGTTATTGTGAAAAAATAAAATAACAATAAATCACAACCTCTTTCAATTGGGTACCACACCCCATGCACTCATCTCACCTCCCTCACTCCAGCTCCTTCATTATCGCACAAATCCATCGTCTCACCTGACTGTTACCTCGCTCCCGCCAGGTATGTGTTATTCCTTTCAATTTTCATTCATATTCTCTTAATTTGGCCGGTTTATAATTTATTTATGCTTTCTTATAATTCATTTTTTCTTGTTTATTACATAATCATTTTTTGTTCATTTGGTGAGGCAATGGATTCGATGATGTGAGTGTAAATGAAGATGAAAATGAATGTGAGCACGATGATAATAATATGTAAATATATAATGAGAAAAAAAGTTTTATAATGTGAATGGTTTTTTTATTGTAATGTATTGTTGTAATATGTCTGAATATACTTATTTATATCAGTCAAAGAGTTTTATGATCTTTTTTTTGTATTTTACACTATATTTTTTGGGAAGTGCTAGGGCGACACTAGGTGTTACCGAGTTTCAGTAACACCTTAATAAAAAAAATAGAAAAATATTTAAATTCAAAACAGTTAACAAATTTAGCACATTATATATATGGGAGGGCACAATCGGAAACATGTTGTCTACCCCTAACATTATTACTCTGATTAACATCTTCACGAGGGCGACGTCATACCTAATCCCGTTTGCTTATTTTGGCCTTCCTGTTGAGACCTTTCATAAAATTTGACATTTTGATTTTATAAGTTTTGATATGCTATGTATCCATTAATTGCTTCATACTACGGAGTATCATACTAAAGCTATGATTACCAAGGATTGAAGAGATCTTTGATTTAATAAAATACAGTGTACAAACAATCTTATGAAATCACTCTTTTAACTTACACTACAATCTTAATTGTCAATGAGACTTTAAATATACTAATTGTACGCCGGTTGAAGAATCATGGCAAAGTTTACACAGTTTGAGGACGGAATTGTGTATTAGCTAACGACGGTGATACGACGGAGGCGGAGACGATTGACATGGATGTGGGAGGTATGTTGAGTATGGAGAGGGCTTAATTTAAGTGCATTGATATCAATCTAATGTATATGTAGTCTTCCAATTTTACCCTTTATTAATGAGTTGAATCAATCTAGCAAAAATTAACAAAAAAAAATTAAAATATAATATAATTTACCAAAATACCCACGGTGTTACTGAAAGTGAGTAACACCCGGTGGCGCTATCTTATTTTCCATATTTTTTTAGTGAGTGTTATCTCTAAAAAGTACTGGTAGTAATAATAATAATAATAATAATAATAACACGTGAGGAGAGGAGAGGGAGGGGCGATTAGGGTTCCTTGCGATCTTGCGTAGGGGTTTTGGGGTTGCTGCTGTTGCCATAGCCTCGCCGGCCGCCCATACACACCACCTATCCAGACCTCACGTCGCCGGCCGTGGTGTGGTTGTGGGTGGCGTTTGGTTCTCGCTGGCCTTCTGTTGATAACAATAGCAATAACAAAAGGGAGTGTGCCGCTGCCACCTACTTGGCCGTCTTCTTGATCACTCCGGTCACCCGGACATCCTGTAGTGTGGCCGTGCGTGGTTATTGGATCGCGTAGGCTTGGGTTTTATGGTTGCGGTTCTGCCGTATCTTTTCCAGGCAGGGGCTGATCTTGTGCCTCGTAGGCGGGACGGTGGTGGTTCCCCGGTGTGATCTTCTTGCTTTAGGGTTTTTCTTTTTGATTTTCCGTCTATTTTATTTGGTGTTGCCCTAGGGGTTGTGCTTTCCGCCTTTGCGCCGGCCAACAATCGCCAAATTGTGCGCCGGTCCTCGTTTTCTAGCCTGGCTGGACACGGTGGTCATGGTTCTTCGCATGGGTGGTTGCTAGGGTTGCCGTCGGAGTGCATTTGTTGTGTGGGTCATGTGGTGTTGTCGTGGGGGTTGTTTTGGTAGGGTATGTGTGTGCTTCCTTTTCATGCACGTGCCTTATTATATTTGTTTTATTTATTTTTAAATTTGTTTCCCTTTCCTCCATTATTTTAATTTTCTTGGTGGGTGCTTTGTTTCTATCGTGTCTTATCTGGTGACATGCCTGTTTTAGTCCGACTTCGTTGTCCTTTTCCGGTCTTTATCAGTGTCCGAATGGTCGTGGTAGGGACCTTACTAAGGCCGCCTGGCAAAAGCATTTTCAGGACCGACATTGTCTTGGTGGTGCTATGGGTCTGATGCGTCAAACTCTTACTGATAGTCTGACTGTTTTCTCTAATGCCGAGATTACTTTGAAGCGGATGGGGCTTTGGTTGTGTGGGGAGTGTTTTAAAACCCATACTTTTCGCTCTAGGTGTTGGCATAGTCCGGGTGATATTGTTGCGCCTCCGGATTGTGGTGATGACATCGTTAGCTTTATTATTCATGATATCTCTAGACCTCAGGCTCTGCCTCCCTCGGTCCTTTCATCTGATGATGGGGTTGCGCTTGTTCAGTGCTCTGTATCTTCGCTTGATCGTTTATTTTCTATGGGCCTTCGCACCGTGAAGTCTATTTCTCCTAAGTGTCGTCTAGGGTTTGCTCGGGTTTAAAGGGGGTTTTGGATGATGTGGCTGAGTCTCTTGGTGACCTCTCTTGCTAGGTTCGTATGCTTGTGTTGCCTCTTTGTCTGCTTAAGACTTTCGCTCCTAGGAGTAATCTTGAGTGTAGGACTGCTGTTAGGCGACAATGTCAGGAGGAGACTATTACCATAGCTATTCTCGCTTAGGGGGTGCCTGGCGGGGGTTTGCAGCTTTTGCAGGAGTTTTTGGCAGAGGCTCCTCCTTCGTTCCATGTGGAGGAGGATCTGGATTTGAGTGAGCTTAACCTCCGCCAATGTCGGCGGAAGATTTGTGATGGTCACTATACTGCTGCTGTGAGGGTGCTTTCTTCCTCTGGCGTCGCCCCATACTCTGAGGCCACTCTTGGTGCTTTGCGAGAGAAGCACCATGTCGTCCCATCTCCTTCATTGCCTCATTTGTCGGTGGATCATCATTCTTTTGTTGCCTTTTCGGCGGTGGTTTTGGATATGATTCGTGGTTTCCCTCGTGGCACTTTTTGCGGGAGGGATGGGCTTCGTGCCCAACACCTTATGGATTGTTTGAGTGGTGTTGCTGTGGCTGTCTTCGATGATTTGATGGCTACTGTTACTAGGGTGGTTAATCTTTTTTTGGAAGGTCGGTGCCTTGTTGCCCTTGGTGAGTACATTGTCAGCGCTCTGCTCACGCCGCTTGTTAAACCGGGCGGGGGTGTTCGTCCTATTGCTGTTGGCACTGTCTGAAGACGTCTTGTCTCTAAGGTTGGTGCTTGTCTGGTTGGTACTTCTTTATCTTCTTATTTTGCTGGCCTTCAGTTTGGGGCCGGGGTGTCCGGTGGAAGAGAGGCTTTTTTGCATGCCTTGAATCAGCTCATTGAGGCCCGTGGTGGCGATGTGGGACTGTCTATGTTGCTAGTTGATTTCCAGAATGCTTTCAACCTTTTTGATCATGTGGCTATGGTACAGGAAGTTCGCCTTCGTTGTCCGCTTCTTTCCCGTTGGGTGGAGTTTTGTTACTCTAGCCCTGCCCGTCTTTATTATGGGGAGCATTGTTTGTTGTCTTGTCAAGGTGTTCAGCTGGGTGATCCTTTAGGCCCTTTGCTTTTCGCTTTGGTTTTGCATCCCTTAGTGGGCAAAATCCAGGACTCCTTTGATCTTACTATGCAGGCATGGTATTTGGATGATGGCACCATTGTTGGGGACACTTTGGAGGTGGGGAGAGTTTTGGATTTGATTATGGTAGATGGGCCTCGTTTCGGTCTCCATCTTAATGTGGCTAAGACTGAGGTCTTGACGAGGCTTTTTAACGGTGTCGCTAATCCCGCTAATTAGCTACAATCAAATAACAATTTATAACTCCTAGACCAACATAAACTATCTCAAATAAGGTAGTAAAATCGTAAGAATAGGGTCGAACCCAAGAGAAGACGGTATTAGCTAAATTAAACTAATCTAGACTCTTGTAAAAAGTAAATTAACAAAATTAATTACTCTAATCACAAATTAAAACACTAATTAAAACAAAGGTTTGAATTAATTACAAACTATGATATTCACAATGAGAAAACATGTAGGATAACATAGATGGGGAAATTTGGGTAAAAAGATGATTCAACTT
Organism: Heliosperma pusillum; assembly: GCA_022085475.1. Classification (NCBI taxonomy): domain Eukaryota; kingdom Viridiplantae; phylum Streptophyta; class Magnoliopsida; order Caryophyllales; family Caryophyllaceae; genus Heliosperma; species Heliosperma pusillum. Next base: position 6,989 of record JAIUZE010007978.1, on the reverse strand, counting down.
GAAACATGAAATTCTAGTCTAGACACTTGAACAAACACCTTCTATGCAAGTAATCAAATATGAGAAAGATACTTAGTGCAATTATCCCAAGTAACACAACAATTAGCAAAGATGACCCCTTTATACCTCTTCTCTTATTTATCTAATACTACCTCCTAAGAAATAGTCAACATGGATTAAACCACCCAAGATTGACCCTTTACAACTTAACCAACACTTATTAAAACATAAGCACAATCAAAGGAGTAAGCTTTAAGAATTAAACCAAAGGATTAAGCTAGAATCATGCAATTCAACACTAAACCATGTAAAAATCACACAACATATAATTTATCACCCAAAAGACTCTAACTTTAAACCAAAGTTGAAGTCTTTCAAGTTTAATTCACACATTCAAGTATAGGTTGACAATTCCTACCAAGAACAAGCATTCATTAAGTAAATAAAATGTCAAGCTAGTCAAACCAAACATTCATCCACTCAACATGAAAGATTAACACAAACAAATTATATTAAATAAGGAAGAAGAGGATTAGAGAGTCATACAATGCTAAAGGTGTGAACTTGTTCAAATTACACCAAGTAATGGAAAGATTAGCTACCCATAATCCAAATGTTACAACCCATGTTGAAGTTCAAACAAAATATAAAGCCAAAATGAAGAACAAACTAGAGAGAATTCTAAGGAAATGTGTTGTGGAATGTTGTATGCCAAGTTGTTGTCTCTCTCTTCAATTTGATTCTTATATACCCTTGGTCCGCAAACCTAGGGGCCTTGAAGAATGGGCTTTCCAAAGACAAGACGGAGAAATGAAGAACATCGTGCTGAGACTTGGGCGCTGGCAGCGTCCTACGACGCTGGCAGCGTCGTGGTGACACTGCCAGCGTCCTGGGACGCTGGCAGCGTTTCGTGCTGCCAGTTTTCCCTTTGCTTTTCCTTCTTGACTTTCGTTGACCCTTGGATTTTTGCCCCGCCTTGACTCCATTTGACCCATTGGGTTTGATCTTCTTGCCTTGATGATTCATTTCTAGCCCACTCCAATTTTCGGGTTTTGGGTCTCGGGTTTCGGGTTTGACTTTTGTTGACTTCTGGGTTTGACTCTCAAGATTGACTAAAATTACTAAATAACAACATTATTACCAAAAACTAAGGTTAACATAAAACAACGCTAATGACCCGTAAAAAGTATAACAAATGACCCTAATAAATACTATTAGACACAACACAATTTGGTGTTGTCAAATACCCCCACACTTGGACTTTTACTCGTCCCGCGTAAAACGCGAGATTAGCAAGAGAAACACGAGTCCAAACATAGCATGTGAAGGTAATGACCTCTCTTCCCTCACCACTTCTTTCTTATATCTCCCTCAAAACACAACCACCTATTAAAAGAAAAATGACTCAAGGTTGTTTTAACACTCTTCCCTTACCACTTCCTACTTATAACTCCCTCTATACAAGACTCGACACACCACCATCTCCGACTCATCTCAACTCAACTCCTCCCTTCTTATGGCTCCCAAGAATGTAGTATGACCATCTTTTCCTTATCCCAAGGCATAGCGAGATGGCCCTCATCACCAAAATCCATGTAACTCCACTTCTTATACCACCACCTTATTAATCCACTAGTGTATATCATGGTTACTTGGTTGGCTCCAAACTACACAATTTGCACAACCAAGCAACCACCAAGAGAAATCCACCAATTTGGTACCAACTTTGTGACTCAAAATAAAAATAAAAGAAATCCTAAGCTAGCCTCCTTCCGAATTCCTCCTTATAACTCCCTTCTTATGCCTCCAAGATCCTCATCATAGAAAGTATTATGCTCAAAATTGTTTTTTTTTCATTTTTCATTTTTTTTTTCTTGAAAATCCCTCATTTTGCCTAAGGTGCCCTTTAGGGTTTTCACCTTAGCTTTTCCTTTCCTCTCATTGGTGGCTCGCAACTCGATTTTTCATTTTGGCCGGAATGCCCTTTCGGGTTTTCATTCCGTCCTCGGCCACTTTCCCAATTTTTGCGTAGGTGCCCACCCTTGTGGGTTTTCACCTAGCCGGGATTTTCAATATATATTTTTTTTTTCTTTTTTTAAAAATAAAAACAAAACAAAATACAATGCATCAAAACAAAATAACTATATACAATCTTCTCCCCCACACTTAGATCATACAATGTCCTCATTGTAGAGGAAAAGGCGAGGTACTTCATCAATTGTTGAAATGAGAAGAACCCGAGGCACCTCCTCGGTTTCTCCTCCTCTCTCTTTCTTCTCTAACCCTTCTTTTTCTTTCTAGGCCTTCATCAAGGGCCTCTTGTGTGTAAGGAGTGGGGTAGCCCGGGTTTTGTTGGATGGACATGCCAAAGAGTGAGCTAGCCAAGCCATAAACATCTTCTTGTGCCACCGCATCTTCATAAGAATCTTGAAGATAAGTGTGGTGGCGCTCATTTTGAGCTTGGAAATGGCTTGTGGCTTGCTCCCTCCAATCATTTTGTGTTGTCCACATTTCATTTTGCTCTTGCCACCTTTTGTCTTGTTGCTCCCTCCAAAGGCGGGCTTCCTCTTGCCGTGCTACCATGCTCCTCCACTCTTCTTGTTGAGCCCTCTCGGCCTCCTCTCGGCCTCCTTTCTCTTTCCTCCACTACATTGTGCCAATCATCTAAGGACTCTAGCCTACCTCCTTGTATTTGTTGCCAAGTGTAAGAATTGTCCACCCTTCCACTAATGTGCTTTAAGACATCGTTGGTGTCTTGGTGGCTTTGGTAAGATGATTGGGAATGGAATGGTGGTGGTGGTGGTTGTTGTTGTTGTTGATTATGTGGGTTTTGGAAAGGTCCTTGCTCAATTGCAAGGATCTCGATCTCCTCGCTAACTCGCTCACTCCCCTCACCATGCTCTCTCCTTGGCCTCCTTGGCCGCAATGGCGCTTCCTCTACCTCCTCCTCATCACTACTCTCCCCCAAACTCTCTTCCCTAGGACAAAAAAAATCCTCCGATTTGGGCCCCCTAGGTAAAGGGTTGTTTGGAGGTCGAGGCATCTTCATATAACTAAGCCCGTCACTCCCCAACCAAAAACCTTTCAAGGGGTGTTCTTTGCTAATTTTAAACATATGTACCTCCTCGAGCCCAAGTTGGTTGTATCTCGTCAAACCCTTACAAATGTTTACCTCTTGCTCCTCACCAATGTCCCCCTCATAGTGCCGCACCAAAAATGTAATCACCCCCCCAAGATGGATGCTTGCTTTGGTAGATTTTTGTCGGTGTTTAATGCAAGCCCTCATAAATAAGTCCGCCCAATCCGGTACCCCTACCCCCTCCGGGAGCATAGTCCACACACATAACCGGATGCTCTCCGGTACTTTAGCGGGCTTTCCCGCGGAGTTGAAGATGGTGGTAAGGAATCGGGTGATTAGTCGGAGCACGGGGTGGGCGATGGTGGAGAGTTTGGCATCCTTAGATGCGGCGTTGCAATGTGTAATGTTACTCCACATGATGTGCATTTTTCCCTTGGGGCATCTAATTTCTTCGGGTTCTTTGGTGATTTGAAGGATTTGACGGATTTCGGAGATGGGGGCATTGTGCCAAGTTTGGTTGAGACGGAAATGGTAGGCTCGTTCATTACCCTCGGGAACGTCCAACTCGGACAAGGTTGCTATAAACTCGTACGCGAAACTCCTATAGGTGTGATCCCAAGAGTCTGGTTCGAGATAAGCTTCTAGATCTACTTTAGCTAGCATATCCCTTGTTAAGTCGAACATGCCCAAGGCATGGAGGGTGTTTGGGGAAAAGAATTTTGTAGCTATGAGTGGTTGTTGTCGGGGTGTGGTAAGTTTGTCCCATATTCTCTTATGTTGAGCACTCAACCTCTCATAGCCCATGAACACCGCTTCCACCTAGGGGTCGGGCTCACTCACCGCGGCCCTCTTATTCTTTCCCTTGCCAAACAACTTGGAGATTTTGGGTGCCATTTTTCTGCAAAATTCAACAATACAAAACAATACAACAACAACAAGCAATCACTCCAAGAAATTTTTCACTCAAGCAATTCAACAAACACTTGTTGTGCACCAATTTCAACACCTCAAAAGATTAGTGTTTATTGAATTTCTATGCCTTACCCAGAAAATTTTTACCAATCCTAGCTACACAATCAACAAGGAAAAGGGAAAAACTCAAACTAAGACTAAGTCAAGCCTAATTTTCGAGCAAAAACGAAAGAATAATGGAAAAAGATAAGTACGAGGTTATACCTTTCCGATTCCACAAAACTTAAGCTCCTTGATGATTAGAATAGGTAAGGAATCCATCAAAACCCTTCAAAAACCCACGAAAGTTCCTAAAAAAAATGAATTTGAGGAAAAAATTTCTAGGTTTTCAAAGAGGGATTTTCTGAGATTGTGATTGATTTAGGTTGATTTTTGAGGTGATTGAGGGTAGAATAATGATTAGGATGAAGAATTTGATTGATCTTGATGAAGGTTTGTGAAGATTTGAGGAAGAAAGACGAAGTTTTGAAGAATTGGGGGTTGGTTTGGGGTCTTTTTCGTGAAGAATAGAGGATGAATGCTTAGGTTGATTTTTGGATGAACTCGTGCAATTAGGAAAACAAAAGCTGAAAACTGCATATGACGCTGGCAGCGTCCTACGACGCTGGCAGCGTCCTTCACTGCTGGATGTTCTCCCTTTTGCACTTAGCCAAATTTTGGCTAAGTGTTCCAAACATCTCTATACTTGCATTTTCACTCCAATGGCCCATGATAACCTCCATTATCCAAATTTCAATGATTCCCGAACTTTTTACGCGTGGCACGCATCTCGAGGCGGCCGAAAACTCGCAAAAACTTCACAAAACCGTTAGTAACTTCAAAAAATTTTGATTGATGCAATTTCTAACTTATTAAAAACAACTCAAATGCTAAGAATTAACAATGAAACTTCAAAGAAATATTCACAAGGATAGAGTATGTACACGGTTTGCCGTTTATTTAGAGTCGATGGCTCGACTTAGCGACTCCAAGCTTTTCAACCTTCATAAACGGGGTCCTCAAGCAAGACCTCTTCTTCCCCCTCCCGGTCACATCCTTGGAAGTAATGTTTGAGGCGGTGGCCATTCACCTTGAGTAGCTTTTCATCCCCGGGCCCTTCCACCTCAATAGCTCCATGGGTAAACACCTTCTTGACGGTGTAAGGTCCAAACCATCTTGACCTCAACTTACCCGGGAAGAGCTTAAACCGATTTTGGAACACAAGAACTTGATCGCCCTCCTTGAAAACCCGACGGTTTATCATCCCGTCGTGCCATCTCCTTGTTTTCTCCTTGTAGATGGAGGAGTTCTCATACGCATCTTGGCGAATTTCCTCAAGTTCTTGTAATTGAAGCTTTCGGTGCGTACCGCTCTCATCTTGGTTTTGGTTGAATGATTTGATAGCCTAATAGGCTTTGTGCTCAACCTCCACGGGGAGGTGGCAAGCCTTGCCATAGATGAGACGGAATGGGGACATGCCGATGGGGGGTTTTAAAAGCGGTTCTATATGCCCACAAAGCATCAACTAGCCTCTTGCTCCAATCCTTTCTATCCGGATTAACCGTCTTTTCAAGGATTCCTTTTATCTCACGGTTGGAGAGCTCGGCTTGGCCGTTTGTTTGTGGGTGATAGGCCGTTGAGATTTTATGGTTCACCCCATACCTCTTGAGAAGGCTTCCAATCACCTTATTGCAAGAATGGGTACCCCTATAACTAATGATAGCCCTTGGAAAACCAAACCGGGAGAATATGTTCTCTTGGATGAAGGTTGCTACCACCTTTGCATCATCGGTGCGGGTAGGAATTGCTTCAAGCCATTTTGACACATAATCTACCGCCAAAAGGATGTATAAATAACCACCGGAGTTAGGAAAGGGGCCCATAAAGTCAATTCCCCATACATCAAAGACTTCACAATATAGGAGGGGTTGTTGTGGCATCTCATTTCTTTTTGTCAAATTCCCCACTCTTTGGCATCGGTCACAAGTTTTTACAAATTTATGGGCATCTTTGAAGAGGTTTGGCCAAAAGAAACCGCATTCAAGCACTTTCCTTGCGGTTCTTTGTGGCTACCACCTTTGCATCATCGGTGCGGGTAGGAATTGCTTCAACCCATTTTGACACATAATCTACCGCTAAAAGGATGTATAAATAACCACCGGAGTTAGGAAAGGGGCCCATAAAGTCAATTCCCCATACATCAAAGACTTCACAATATAGGAGGGGTTGTTGTGGCATCTCATTTCTTTTTGTCAAATTCCCCACTCTTTGGCATCGGTCACAAGTTTTTACAAATTTATGGGCATCTTTGAAGAGGTTTGGCCAAAAGAAACCGCATTCAAGCACTTTCCTTGCGGTTCTTTGTGGCTACCACCTTTGCATCATCGGTGCGGGTAGGAATTGCTTCAACCCATTTTGACACATAATCTACCGCTAAAAGGATGTATAAATAACCACCGGAGTTAGGAAAGGGGCCCATAAAGTCAATTCCCCATACATCAAAGACTTCACAATATAGGAGGGGTTGTTGTGGCATCTCATTTCTTTTTGTCAAATTCCCCACTCTTTGGCATCGGTCACAAGTTTTTACAAATTTATGGGCATCTTTGAAGAGGTTTGGCCAAAAGAAACCGCATTCAAGCACTTTCCTTGCGGTTCTTTATGGCCCAAAGTGCCCTCCACATGCATAGTCATGACAATGATGTAAGATGGATGAAATCTCACTTTTGGGCACACATCTTCTTATAAGTTGATCTTGGCAAAATTTCCACAAGTATGGATCATCCCACATGTAGTACTTTGCATCGGATTTTACTTTGCTATTTTGATGAGAAGAGAAATTGCTTGGAAGCCGCTTTGTCACCAAATAGTTGACCATGGTAGCATACCATGGCTCCTCCACTTGCATAGCATAAAGGGACTCATGAGAGAGACCTCCTTCAACCTCATCAAGAGGGCA
>JAIUZE010007974.1:0-27253 GCA_022085475.1 Heliosperma pusillum | reverse complement strand
AAAAATAAAATTGATATAGAAATCATGCTACATATAATAAAACGAGATGATAAAAGTTGAAAAATACATGAAATCGGAAAATAGATAAAAGGAGATGAATCATAACACAGATTTAAGAAAAAAAAACGAAAAATAATAATAATGATGATCAAATCAAAAGGTAATAGAGTTCATCATCATAATAATAAAGATAATCAAATAAAACGAAAAGAACAAAAATACAGATTACGAAATCAATCGAAATACCTGAGTTTTCGAATAATGAAGAAGATGAACAAATCAATTATTGAAAGTTGATGAAGAAAAATAATTGAAGATGGAAGAAGATACAGGAGATGAGGAAGATTACAAAAAAAAATAGAGAGAAAATTTAGGTCAGGAAAGTTAGAGAGAGAAAGTGAATGAATTGGAATGAAGTTTGGGGTAAAATAAGTCTTGTATAGGATGACGCAAAATTACAAAAATACCCTTACTATCTGTAGTGTAATTTCAACCATTAGATCTTCTTGATTTAATGGCTGAGATTAGGACTCATGGACTCAAAAAATTAGGGTGGACTCACTTGATCCTAATTCTATATATATATATATATATTTATATATATATATATATATATATTTATATATATATATATAGAGAGAGAGAGAGAGGCCGGATCCGGTGAGGCAGCTAATTATGGCGAGGCGGCTAGCTTCACCAAATTCATTCATTAAACTTGGACTGACTAATTATTTCTAATATGCATTGGGCTGAAAAATTGTTGGGGTCATTCCTAACTTTTCATTTGACCCAAAATCATTTCTCTCTCTAAAAAAATAAAAAGCCCAAAATACTTAACCTCTCTCTCTCTAAAAAACTAACAAATTCAACTGCCATAAAAGTTAAATATATCTTCATAAAATCTTCATAATATCACAAACTGATATCTTCATGCATAAATTTAGGTAATTCAATCAATCATATAAGTTTGTTAATTGCATCATTATATACGATCATTCATTCAAATTTTCGATCAAAATTCAAAATTTTCGATCATTCATCTAGTTAGTTGATCATTCATTCAATCAATCAAAGACGAAGATTTCCAGGTTATTTCCAGTTAATTTCAAATTTTCGATCAAAATTGAGCATAATCAAATAGGTTTGTTAATTCAATCATAAATCGATCATAAATCGATGATATAACGATCGATTGATATTTCCTTGATGATATAAGGCTCGCGATTTACTTATTACATTATTTTCGTCGATTTGCAGCTGTAATTGCTATGGAGATTGTAGATATCGCAACGGTTGATGATAATACAAGTGTTATTGAAACAGGTATTTTTTTTTTTTGCTAATTAATGTTTTGTGAATCATAGATTGTGTTTTATGAATTCATATGTTAAGTTTGTGAATCTGAGTCCTTGTTTAGTGAATCTTGAAGCTTCATACGTGAACATATATAAACGATAATACTCTGAAACTTGATCAAAATTAATAAGATCATGTACTTTGCTCGTTTCCTTATTTTGTGAATCATAGTCCTTGTTCAGTGAAACTTAGACCTTGTTTTGTGAAACTTAGAGCTTGTTTTGTAAACCTAGAAGATAATATTATAAAACTGACTGCTAGCTAAGTGGTTAAAATCATCTTCTCTGCTCTATTCCATTGTTTGTGAATCTAAGAGATTTTTTTGTGAAACTTAGAACTTGTTTTATGAAAGTAAAAGATAATATTATGAGACTTGAAACTTGCTGTGTCTATTATTTTGTGAATCTTGTAGGCCTTGTTTTGTGAATTATACAGCTTGTTTGAGTTCTTGTTAATCTGATTTTGTTGAACCTTTTATCTCCTTAGGTGTTGATTCCAATGTTAACTCCAATGCTCTAATTCTGGTCAGTTGTGGTGTGACGCCTCGTGTCGGTTGTGGTGAGGGTCCTTGCTCTAACAGGGTGATACATCAGGAGTAGACGAAGAAGAGGAAGAAGAAGAGTGTAAAGAATGATGGAGATATGAGCATGATGACGATGGAAGGAGCACAAGTTTTATTACGTTTACTTTGATTAACTCTTTCTCTTATCTTGATTTTGGGAAACTTCGACAAGATTTTGTGAAACTTAGAGCTTGATATGTGAACATAGAAGATAATATTATGAGACTTCTATGTTCACCTTGATTTGTGAAAATAGAAGGTCTGAAACTTTTGTTGTTAATGCCAGACCTTATTTTGTGAATGCCAGACCTTATTTTGTGAATGTCAGAGCTTATTTTGTGAATGTCAGACCTTTTAATATGAATTGGTAGAAGACGAAGAACACGAAGAAGAAGAGTGTTGCTTAAAATTAACTGTAGGTTGTCTAGGCAACTTCTCAATCCTATCCTTTTCCTTCATTTTCAATGGTTTACGGTGTTGATGTCGATTATTATGATTATGATTTTCTTTAACAGAATTTGATGTCAATCGTTTTCATATGAATCTATTGGATTTTGTTAGCCATGTTGTCATTTGGTTGTTATGAACATAGATATGGCCCTTGTATTGGTTTGCGACTTGCAAATTAAATCTCAGACCTTATTATGTGAATCTGAGACTTTGTTTTGTGAATATCGATCTTAATTTGTGAATCTCATACCTTATTATGTGAATGTCAGACTTTGTTTTGTGAATCTGAGACCTTATCATGTGAATCTGAGACTTTGTTTTGTGAATATCAGATCTTAATTTGTGAATCTCAGATCTTATTATGTGAATCTGAGACTTTGTTTTGTGAATCTGATACCTTATCATGTGAATCTGAGACTTTGTTTTCTGAAACTGAGACTTTGTTTTGTGAATCTGAGACCTTGTTTTGTGAATCTGAGACCTTATTTTGTGAATCTCAGACCTTATTATGTGAATACAAACCTTGTTTTGTGAATCTGAGACCTTATTTTGTGAATCTGAGACCTTATTTTGTGAATATCAGATCTTAATTATGCTCAATCATTTTCATATGAATCTATTGGATTTTGTTAGCCATGTTGTCATTTGGTTGTTATGAACATAGATTTGGCCCTTGCATTGGTTTGCGACTTGCAAAGTAATCGTCATCAAACTCAAATATTGAAATTGGAAACTTTAAATACATTTAATTGGAAATGTTAATTGGACTACAATGAAAATTTAATACAATGTATTCAACAAAAATTCACGTTTGCTTCAACAAAAATTCATTCGATTAAGTTTGCTTTGAAGGCTCATTTCTTGGCTTTATCAATAAGTGAAAACCTACACAAACAAAAACAAGTACAATATACTTAATTACGAAATATTCAGCAAAGTTATGAAGGAATGGAATTCACGTCATTTTTCATATATTAATGAAATTTAACGAAGTGTACCTTTTCGTATTTTTATCCCATTTGAGAAGTTCCAACATTATAGACTTTCGATATTCTGGAAAATTCTGCAAAGAGTGACGTATATTAATGAAATATATTCATGCTCCAAATATTTTTGGAATATACGGCTTTATTTTCGTATACTAATGAACTTACCTCAAAATAGTCACTTTTCGTTCATAAACTTTAATCATCTAATGCACTCAACCACTTCTGCACAAAAACTCCACAATCATAACTAGATTCACAAAATAAACTCTCAGAGTCACATAATAAGGTCTGAGATTCACAAAACAAAGTCTCAGATTCACATAATTAGGTCTGAGATTCACAAAACAAACTCTCAGATTCACATAATAAGGCCTGAGATTCACAAAACAAAGTCTTAGATTCACAAAACAAAGTCTCAGATTCACAAAACAAAGCCTCAGATTCACATAATAAGGTCTCAGATTCACATAATAATGTCTGAGATTCACAAAACAAAGCCTCAGATTCACATAATAAGGTCTGAGATTCACATAATTAGGTCTGAGATTCACAAAACAAAGCCTCAGATTCACAAAACAAGGTCTCAGATTCACATAATAATGTCTGAGATTCACAAAACAAAGCCTCAGATTCACATATTAAGGTCTGAGATTCACATAATTAGGTCTGAGATTCACAAAACAAAGTCTCAGATTCACATAATAAGGTCTGAGATTCACATAATTAGGTCTGAGATTCACAAAACAAAGTCTCAGATTCACAAAACAAGCTCTAACCCAGATTGACATACCTTGTTGTTTGTTGAGGAACATCCAAATTGACAACTTCATTAAGGTGCATGTACTGCAAAGATTTGAAAGACTCTCCAAGAATAGTCGAAACGTTGAACAACTGAAAAGAAAAAGGCAATAAAAGATCAAATATATTTTCGGGGTATACTTTTAAAAGATTAAAAACAAATATTTTGGGAAAAAATCATACAATCTCTAAGGCATGGTTGTTGTCTTCATCCTCATTTATACTTTGCATAGAGTCAAGGATGAAATTCTTTCCCTGCTTTAAGTCGCAGATACAAGCCCACCAATGCTTCCACTTCTTGCTATGGAAAGGAATAAAAACCTAAGAAAGTAAATGTACATCAGAAACCAATCAACAATACTTGTGAACAACAGTAAATAAATAACAAAATGAATAGCAGAACTGACCATGTCGATATGGCTACCATCAGCTAGAGTGTATTGGGGCTTTATGTATTGACCCCAAATCTCCGGGTTAGTCTCTGCATTAACAGCCTGCATCTCACAAAAAGGCAATTTGTACAATTTTTTCGAAACAAATTTAAGAATGCAAAATACTTGAATATCAACGTCTATATTTTAAAAATAAACGTAAGAACAGATAATAAAACCAAATAAAAGACTTACTAATTGCGCTGCAGCAACATCACCATTGTCCAGACGCTCGAACAAAAATAGAATCATGTGTGAGTAATGGTTATAACTGAACTCCATGTAAAATGGGGTTATAGAGAAGGGGTAGTAAGACTAACACTAACACTGTTAGTGAAATGTGGCACAAATAATCGACAAGCAGAATCTCGTGATCTCAAGCTCTCACCACTGTTTAGGATTTCACACCAGACATTTATCACAACGGGAGATACTTGATCACCTTCAACCACACTCTTCAATTGCCTCCTTGTCAATGTCTGGGTTTCACTTTTGAAAAGAATCTCCCTGGAAGCATAGGTCACACACACATTTTAAGTAAGTTTCACAAAATCACCATCCAGTTTCACAAAACAAGCTCCAGGATTCACAAATTAAGCAGTAAGTTCAGGTTTCACCAAAAACACCTCATCACAGTTTCACTAAATCAGGTCCAAGATTCACATAACAACCTCTAAGATTCATATAACAAGGTCTGACATTCACAAAATAACGTCTGAGATGTACCAAATAAGGAAAAAAATCAGGAAAATGTAATTTTTAACCACTTATGATAAGATAAATACCTTTCATCAAGTGATTCCACAAGGATGAAATCCAATACATTCTTCTCCGCTTGAGTAAAATCCTTGAGAATATTAGTGTTTCTTTGGAGATACGGAGATCGATAGACTTCTGCTGGAACTATAGGCCTCTTGTTACGAACTGTCTTCACACGATTACCTCGACGAGTGTAAACAGCTGGAGTTTGTGTTATATCAATAGCAGTATCATGTTATGTTATATCAATAGCAGTATCTAACACTTAGCAGCAAGTTTCAGCATATTATGTTCTAGGTTCACGAAACAAGCTCTAAAATTCACCAAAAAAGACAGAAATTCACAAATAAAGTTCTAAGTTTCACAAGCGTTTGAAGTTGCAGAAAACTAAGTATCAGTTTCACAAAAGTAGGAAAAAACAGGAAAACAAAGTAATTAGTCTTGAAAACAGGAAAACAGGAAAGAACGAAAGGACCTTGATTGCTAAGAAAGACGATGAAAACCTGCATGAAAACAAAGTAATTAGTCTTGAAAGTAATGTGATAATGGCGAAAAAGAGATGAATAGGAGAAGAAGGAATGAAATGTAAACTATTGAGTCAAAACTAACTAAATCGAGTGTGCTTGATTATAATCATAAACGATTATAATAAATGACGAAAACGAGATCAATCGCAAAACGCAAAATGAAAAATATTGAAAGGAGAAAGTACCTAATTTGAGGACAATAATGGCGGCCGGAAGCTCAGTAGTAATGGCGGTCGGAAGCTCAGTAGTAATGGCAGTCGGACGAGATGAAGACGATGAAGACAGTTTGAAAAAGAAGAGAAAGCGTTAAGAGAGAGAGAAAGAAGAGAGAGTGGAGAAATGAAAAATGACGTAATAATTGGTAAGGTTGGTTTTTGTGGGGTATATATAGTGACACGTGGAATCATCTGGTAAGCCTACAATTTTTAGATCCAACGGTTTAGAATGTGTCCAGCCGCTAGGGGTGGCAATCGGGTCAGTCGGGTCGGGTTTGGGTCGGGTCATGTCGGGTTCGGGTCGTATCGAATTCGGGTCGTATCGGGTCAGACAACCCTTTCGGGTCGGGTCGGGTCGGGTCGGGTTCGGGTCGTTATCGGGTCGGGTCATTTTCGGGTCAAATGATACATCGGGTCGGTTCGGGTTTGGGTCGGGTCGTAATCGGGTCCGGTTATTTTTTCGCAATATTTCAATATTTTTCCATTAAATCTAGTTTTAAATTATTATTTGGTTTAATTAATTCATTATTAAGTCAAACATATCAATTTAAACAATAAATCACTTTCATTTAAATCATTATTAAGGTTAATAATTGTCAGAGCGTCAATTTAATCGGGTCAATATCGGGTCGGGTCAATGTCGGGTCGGGTTCGGGTCACTGATTTTCGGGTCGTCAACGGGTTACAGGTCGTCATCGGGTCGGGTCGGTTTCGGGTTGCAGTATTCCCGGGTCGGGTCGGGTCGGTTTTGCTCGGGTTTCGGGTCGGGTCAGACTTGCCAGCTCTACCAGCCGCCTCATACTAAGAAGAGTGCCTCACATGATTCAATTTCTATAAAGGCAAGTTCTAATGAGTCCACCTCTAAAATTGAGTCCCTAAGTCCTAATACTAACCATTAGATCTTAAAAGATGGATGGTTGAGATTGAAATGAAAAAACACTCACCCACCAAGGTATTAATGCTTCATTAACTATTCTCTTTCATACATTTAATTCACAATTCACATATTAATTACATTCTCTTTCTCATCAATCAACTTTATTATGTCATTTCCATTTCAAATATTCAAATAATGGTTTTAAAATCTGAATTTTCATTTCCGCGTAAAATAAAAGCGGTTTTTTAAAAGCTTCGTAAAGTTTCATTCGGACTCCGATTAAGTCAAAACAAAAGTCAAAATTTATTATTTTTTCGAGTCCGTCACATTGGTAATATTTTCGTATACAATTGAGTTTTAAAAACATTGAATAATTATATTTAATTGACGTTACACTCTCTTTGTTTGAAATTACACCCTTTTTTTTAAGTTACACCATATCCGCCTGAATTACATCATATTTAGTTGCAACTAATTGATTAATTTATTCATATACTTGAGTTATAATAGTAGAAATTGAAGTTAATTTGAATTGCATCATACATTCATTGAAGTTACACCATATTCATTTGAAATTACACCATATCCTTTTGAATTTATATTATGTATACTTGAAGCTAATTTATTAATTAGTCATACATACTTGAAGCTAATTAATTAATTAGTCATACATACTTGAAGTTTCACCATACCCCTTCAAGTACATCACATACAATTTGAAGTTACACCATGCATAATTCCTTTAAGTTACATCATATTCAGTAGAATATCGTTGGTTAATTTACTCACATACTTCAATTTACACAAGTAATGAATTGAAGTTACACAATATTTATTTAAAGTTACACTACTACTGATTTAAAGTTACACTACTACTGATTTGAAGTTACACAATATTTAGTTAAAGTTACATTAATACTGATTTAAAGTTACACAATATCAATTGAAGTTACACAAGTAACGAGCTGAAGTTACAAAAGTAACAAGTTGGAGTTATACAAGTAACAAGTTGAAGTTACACAATATTTATTTAAAGTTACATTTACATTTATACCGATTTAAAGTTACATAATATCAATTGAAGTTACACAAGTAACGAGCTGAAGTTACACAATATTTAATTAAACTTCCACTATACTACTTATTTAAAATTACACTGCATTGGCTGGCTGGTGCTAATCTACCTAGAGATAGTTTTAGTTGCATTGTTTGGAATAGGATGAATATTCCAAAGCATTGCTTCATTTTTTGGTTGGCAGTAAAGGAAAGGTTGCTCACTCTGGACAAAATATGGAGAATGGGGTTCACAGGACGAGTTTGCTGTTTTCTGTGTGAGAATTACCCTGAAAGTCACAAACATATCTTCCAGGATTGTTGCTATGCACGTAGATGTTTTGATTGCCTCACAGTTTGGACTCAGATTAAGCCTAGGGGAGGACATTATCCTGCTGAACTGATCAGAATGCGCATGCCTGCAGGCTTCATCAGGAAAATTTTCTGGTCTTTGGTAGTAGCTGTTTATTATGGCATATGGATGAGTAGGAATAAGTGTAGGTTGGAAGGCTATGTTCTTAGGCCAGATAGCTTAATTCAGGGGATCAAAGTTCAGGCTAGGACGAGATTAATGCAACTCGATCTTAGGAAAATGAAACATTATGAATATGTATGGTGTAGAGACAAGGAATTATTATGAGTTTATAGGCTAGGAGAAGGATGATAGAGGAGGTTTGAATGTGTGTAATAGTATTGTTGTAGTGATGTAATGTTGGATTTGAGCTTTGATATTAATATAAACTTACATTTGCACCAAAAATAAAATAAAATTACACTGCTGCCAAAAAAGAAAATTACACAAATAAGAATTTAAAGTTATACAAAATTAATTTAAAATTACACAATATTTATTTAAAGTTACACAACTTATGATTTACAGTTATACAATCTTTACTTGTAACTTGAACATTTTTTTTATCTCTACTATTTGTTGTACAGCCATAATCTAATTGATACTCCATCCGTCTCATTCATTTGTTTGACTTTTATATTCTTTATGAGAGTATTTTAATCAAAGGCAAACAAATGATGAATCCGTTTTTAAAATAATGCTGAAAAAATAAAAATTTATCGTTTTGGGTTGGTCTAAAAACTATTTATCGTTTTGGTGTCCACGTAGGCTCGGGTTTTGCGAGTCAATATCGAGGCTAAGACACGCCATTGCCATTGGCGTGTCTATTCAGCTCATTTTTTTGGCCCAAAGCAGAAACATAAGCAAAAATATAAGCATTAGACACGCCATTCGCATTGGCGTGTCTGTAGAAGAAGACACGCCATTCGGATTGGCGTGTCTTTAACATTGATGTTTTTTGAAAATACAGAAGGTGTTGCCATATGACATTAGTTAGACACGCCATTAGGATTGGCGTGTCTATTGATGGAGACACGCCATTGCCAATGGCGTGTCTTGGCAGTGATATTTTTTTTTTAAAGTTTTGGTACCTAGTCACTCACTCTATTTACCTTCATAAGCAACAATAAAAGATTACGCAATTTTGACAAAGAAAACATTGTTTTTATAAGATTTAAAATAGTTTTCACACACATAGAAGCGGCACAAGGGGTTTCGAGCTTAGTCTAGTTACTAAAATATCGATTACACGTCCTAAAAAATATTAAAACTGCTTCATGTCTTCTTTTTCCCACGAAGACGAGACCAAATCTTTTTTGCCTTTGAAGGCTCCGGGGTTCCTTGTTCATTGATTGGCGACATTGAAGTATTGGTGCGCCTTGACCGTCGCCTGAACACTTGCAAGGTCTCATCGTCTTCCGCTGTTGACTCTTGCATTGTCGAACCATCTCCCCTTTCTTCATGTTGTTCCTCCACTTGGGTTTCTTGCGTCGGTTGGTGAAATTGTTGAAGAAGATGTGAATACCCAACATGTTCAAGAGATTGGGAAGTGTTGTCCCGGATGTTAGACATGATGTTACGGTAATGAGGGGGCACCTCTTGAGGCATCGCTTGTATCTCCGTATTGCATGTCCTATGGACTTCGGCAAACCCATGAGCCTGAAAAAAATTGTCAGTGTTAAAAAATAATAATTTATGAAAGATTTTAAATATTAATAACGATTCATATTAGTAAAACTTACAAGATAAGCAGTGGCTCCTAACGGTGCTTGGTAAGCTTGTTGGAAGGTAGGACTGATGAATCGGCGAGTTCGATCCCGGTACCAAACCATGTAAGGGTCATTGTAGCCCATGTCACTGTTATCCTCAACACCAATGAACCTAAATTGGTACCTCCTAAACCACATAGCTAGGTATGCTGAATGATATTCCGCCCAATTCCTTGAATGAGCACCCCTTTTATCCATTTTATGCAACTTGGGTTCGGTATCAGCAGGTTCAGGGATATTTTGTTTCCACCCAAATTGACGAGCGACCCTATTAGGCAAATGCCACTCAACAATATCGAAACAAATCATAGGGGATACCACACACCACTCACCCGAGTCATTATAACAAGCTTCAGGCAAAAAAGAGAAGATGGCTTGGGGGTAAGGTTGCCATACAAATTGATCGGGACGCATGTTATCTAAAGCATCCCTATACCCGAGTAGAGTGGTTATGGTTGTGCCTTGAGGCCTCCTACGATGCACGCTCAACCACCTACGACCCAACGAATCAACTCGTAGTTGATGTTGTGAACCTAATGGATATGGTCCTTGAATAAGGGGTGGGTTTTCGGGGCCCGTGACTATAGGTCGAGCAATCGTAATCCGCTCCCATGCCCACAGTTGTAATAAAATAAGAGGGCCTCCTATATCTCTTGCCTTCATGTTGCTTGACCTACATAAGTTACGATATAGAGTGGCAAGAACCGCACTACCCCAAGAGAAATCATCAATGGCATCTAAATCTCTCAACAAAGGCAAATATACAACTTGAATATCATTGCCACTCTTGTCCGGGAACATCACAGTTGCCATTAAAATAAGCAAATAAGCTCTTACATATTGATGTAGAACTTGTTCGTTTGCTTGTTCCGGAAGACCACTAAAATTTTCTGTCAACCAACCAATCCTCAAAGAAGCCCCTTTAAGATCCTCTTCCCCCGGTGTTTGACCTAACAGTTCATATATCAATGCTCTCCAATTACACGCGGATGACCCAGTAACAACATCTCCTCTAATCCGTAATCCCAACAACACTTGCACATCTTGCAATGTCACAGTAGCCTCACCAACGGTCAAATGAAAGGTATGGGTCTCTGGTCTCCATCTCTCAACCAAAGCAGTTATGAAATCTACATTAAATTTTAAACCTACTACCCTATGGATAAAGTAAAACTGAGACTCCCTAATGAAGTCAACTACACGATCACTTACCAAAAACCCCTTGTGCATAGCTAAGTGTGACCTACATCTGAGGGAACCCTTGTCGTCCCCGTCCCATATTGCCTTGCTCCGGTGGGTTTCTTGTTGTGTGAGAACTTCCGGATTGACTGGTCCTGGTTGCAGACGGTACTCCATTGATCCTGCACATGTAAAATAATTGTTAGTTTAACATAAATAATACAATTGTTAATTAAAATGAATACGTAAAATACAATGTAAGTTTAACAAAATACCCTTGGGAATTGTTAACTCTCATGGCACAAGTTTTTTTATTATGCCCTATGCCACGACACAAACTACATGACACCTTAGTCTTGCATTTCTCATCCATTTCATTGCGAAATCTTTTACCATGTGGTCTACCTTTTCCCCTTCTTTTTCCCTCATCACACACTATTCTAGGACCATTATAATGACCCCAATAAGCCTCATCTTTCAAAGGATGAAATTTGCTAGCATATGAAGCCAAATGCTCTCCCGTTGTGTAGCTAATTTCCACAAATTGGCTTGCATTTAACTTCATTTTTTTACAAACCGCGTACACATGTGAACAAGGGTACTTGTACGTTTGGAACTTGTTACAAGTACATGTCCTCTTTGACAAATCAACGGTGTGCAAATGGCTACCACGTGACACATTTCTTGAACCTCTACGTGTTGTCACTTGGTACAACCCTCCAACATGGTCAAAAGATACAACCTTGTGGTATGCTCCTTTCTTGCAATTTTCTTCTAACAAATGTGTGATTTTACTACTATAATGTTGACCCTGCAACAAACGTTTCCTTGCCTCTTCACGACGCTCAACAAAATACGCATTGACTCTAAAAAATATACATTGCACAAGTGCGGTGATGGGAAGAAAACGTGCTCCTTTAAGCACATTATTAAATGCCTCAGCCAAGTTTGTAGTCAATATGCCATATCTATGACCACCATCATGACAAATTGACCACTTCTCTATTCCTACATCAGCTACATAATGTTGTGCATCCCTATCCATCTCACCTAGACGGGCAAATCCAATGTCAAACTTCTTTTCTTGAAATTGCATAGCCGTTGAACCAAACATATTTTTTACTTTTACATTCTTATATCTAGTGTTAATATTAGAAGCCAAATGACGAATGCAAATCCTATGGAAAGCATGAGGCTCCTCCCATCCACTACCAACTTCACTCATTGCATTCATTATCCCCGCATGTCTATCAGATATGACACACAACCCACTTCTTTTTGTTACAAAGAGTCTTATACAAGCCATGAACCAAGACCAACTTTCATTATTTTCAGATTCAACAATAGCAAAAGCAACAGGAAAAATCTGGTTATTAGCATCAATTGACATAGCCGTCAAAATTGTTCCTTTGAACTTCCCGTACAAGTGTGTTCCATCTATGGTTAAAACAGGCCGACAATGTTCAAACCCTTCAATGCATGGTTTAAATGCCCAAAAAACACGCTTGAATGTATGCACATTTGAGTTTCCTATGGGTGTGGTTGACCATTGGACTACTGTACCAGGATTAGATTCTTTCAAACCTTGCATGAAACGAGGTAACATCTCATACGATGCATCCCAATCACCGAAAATATCCCCAATTGCTCTTTGTTTTGCATTCCAAGCTTTGGCATATGATATTTTGTAACCAAACTTATCTAAAATGACTTCAACAACAGACATCACCTTATATCCCCAATCCCCCTCAACATAGTTACGAATCAAATGACTTATGAAAGCTCGTTTCAAATTAAAGTGGTCTCGAGGAACCATGTCACCAACACACGAAGAGTCATGAGGACCTTTGTATGTGACAATTGTAAATGCTTGAGAATAAGGGTCTTTTCTTGTCGCTCTTAACCGCCAATTGCAAGGGCTAGGAGATCGACCACATTTATAAGTGACAGTGTCAGGCTTTGATTCGGCAACCTTGAAAAATTGATTTGCTTGAACACTATAAAATGTCACCTCATCACTTATTGAAGCTTTGTTTGTGAAGACTTGTCCAACGGCAAACTCTTTCCCTTTTTCATATCGAACCATACTCTCCCATGTTTTCCAACTATTCAATTCATCCTCATCTAATGGATCAACCTTATTAAACTCAACAATTGGTGCACTAGCAAAAACAAGATCATCATCACCATCTTCCTCAATTACCATCAAATTCTCATCAAGTGTGGCGAACTCCTCATCAAACTATCATCCTCTAAGTTACCATCAAATTCCCCCTCATTTACATCATTAGATTCAAGAGATACAAATTGACCAACATCATCTAGCCTAAGAGGAATAGTTGGTGTAGGGGTCACAATTTGGCTTGTGGAAACTTCAACAAATATGTCCATTGACGGAGCATTTGAATGACGAACACTTTCCCATAATGCTTTAAAGGCTCCCTCACTATTAAGTGGTACAACTTTAAAACACCCGGAACTTGGAAATTTCATTTTCACAATCAATTGAGTACTCATACTTTGAATGCCAATTCCCTTATATATTTCTTCAACAATTCCAAATATGTCATCTTTGTACTAGCTAAAATAAAACATTGATTCTGTAACACCCCACGTTCGTTGAAGAGGTCCATTGATAGGCTTAAATGACTAGTGCTTAAAGGGTTTGAAAGTACTACTCATATCAACAAAGTGCACTTTCTTTTCTGGTCATCCATGCAAAAGAACTCAAAAGTTAAGCGTGCTTGACTGAGAGTAGTCTTGGGATGGGTGACCTCCTGGGAAGGTTCCCGGGATGTGCATGAGTGAGGACAAAATGCGCTGGAAAGGACCCGTGTTGATCTGTGGGCCATGTACACAGCCTGGAGAGCTATCATGAGTGACCGCTCCCGACCCAAGGTTTGGGCCGGGGTGTTACAGATCCCTCCTTTATAGCAAACATACCCATTTTGATCAACTACCTCTCCATCCCAATAACACATAAGAGGATAATCACAAATTTCCATTCTATACAACAAAAATGCAACCCATTTAGTATAAATCAGCAATTAGTTGTCCAATTATTCCCAAAACACATAACTAAACATAATTATACCGAAACCACAAATTTCTATATAATCACAACAAAATTAACAACAATGGCATAAACTTCTATATAGTAGCTTCAATTGCGTTTTTTAAACAAGAAAGACATAGCTAAACCGAAATTATACCCAAAACACTAATCTAGGGTTTGAAGATTTGGGGTTTTTCAAGCAATGGCATAAATTTCTATACAAGAACTTGATTTAAGCACAAAAACAACAATAACAACAAAATTAACAACATTTAAATCAATTAAAACAGAAATTTGCATAAATCTAAACAAATAACTACAAAAATTGAAAGAAGATGAATTACCTTGCTAATTAGGAATTTCAATTAATAATTGAAAGAGAAGAGGTGAGAGATACGTCGGAGATGAATTGTGAGATGGTTTGAGATGAGATGAAGTGTTTGAGATGAGATGAAGGTTTCGGATTTTAGAGGTAGAGGGAGGAAGTGTTTGAAATAGAATGAGAATGTTTAGCCGTATGTCTGATTTTATTCAGCAAAAACTTATGCATTAGACACGCCATTCGGATTGGCGTGTCTTCTTCAATAGACACGCCAATGCGAATGGCGTGTCTAATGCATAAGTTTTTGCTGATGTTTCTGCTTTGGGCCAAAAAATTAAGCTGAATAGACACGCCATTCGCAATGGCGTGTCTAATAAAGGAAACACGCCATTCGGAATGGCGTGTCTATGTGTTCACATTTTGTTGAATTAAGCCTCATATGTTCATTGAAGACACGCCAATGGCAATGGCGTGTCTTTGCCTCGATATTGACTCGCAAAACCCGAGCCTACGTGGACACCAAAACGATAAATAGTTTTTACACCAACCCAAAACGATAAATTTTTATTTTTTCAGCATTATTTTAAAAACGGATTCACAAATGATTGGGACGAATGGAGTACAAAATTAGCATCACCTAGAAAACAATGACATCCGACCTACTTCTTCTCCATTAGAAACTCCAAACTGCTGTAAATACAAAACAAATTCCAAGCTACACAACAAACCCAAAAATGAAAAACACATTATTACAATTGAAATTCCATCTATTGCAAAACAAAACTAATTAGGCAGAAGATATATAAAATAAAACATCATCCATCAACTACGTAACTTCAATACATCAAGTGCGTCATTTTTGCCCGGTGAGAACGACATACGGTCAGAATTCTCCGACATGGACACTAACATACTCAGACATGGACGCCAACATACTCATCACCATCATCAAACTCGAGCCAATTTCATCTTCTATATTTCGCCTGAACACAACCTCGCGCAATAGAATCGATCGATAGCAACTTATCCCCATCTAAATAAATCAACAAATTCATCATCAATATAATATACACATGAACTAATTCAAATCAATTAAACTTTTTCTAATTGATTTCAAATATTAAAAAATCCCCATTAAAAAAATCAACATATTTAATTTATAATAAAAATTACCAAAAAATCAAAACTTGTCGGCATCAATGACCATTGGCCTTTTGCCTTTAGATCTGAAGTTGTAGCATCAATCCGGTAGTGAAGTGCGACACATGAAATAAGAACGAGCCGATTCTGTTGGAGTTAGATTCACCAAAGGTTGCATTCTCCGGTGCGGTGTTTGTGACTGCGGTTCTTGGACGGAGTTGAGAGCGCATTTTGTTGTTGTTGTTGTTGTAGTTTGTACGTAGTGAATGAGGGATTCAAAGGGGTGAATGAGTGAATGAAGTTTGTGATGATTTTAGTAATGTGTAACAACCCGGATTTTTAAAACAAAAGAAATACCTTAATTATTAAATAATCCATCAGAGTACAAAGATGAATAGGGTCAAGGTGGCGGAAACACCTGACCAATCCGGATCGATACTCAAATCCAAAACTATACTAATACATTATTAATATTCTCAAACTAGATTAAATCCCTAAACGATTTATTTGTCTTGCCACAAGTCTCTCCATCCCAAGCATCCATACAAGCAGCAACCAATTCAACCTGAGAATGGAGGTCGACAATCAGTCGGGAGTAACTAGATTCTCTCCCAGTCATGCTTACAACAAGCTGAATTAATAGCATTCTATAACAACAGACAATAATCATAATTGACATGTGAAGCAATTTATACAATATGACGTGCAACCAAACTTACTATGACATCATCATTACCAAATGAATGCAACTAGACAAAGCCCTAGACCATGAACACTAACTCGACCCAAAAGTGACACATGACCCATAGCAATAAAGTCGCCAATTCAATCAACAAGACATAGCGAATAGAATGAACGTCGTTAGAGCGATTAACGAACTGCCTCTAACCGCTAGAGCGTATAACGAACTGCCTCTAGCTGATGGAACGTATAACGAACTGCCACCATCGGTGTGGACCGTATAACGAACTGCATCCACTGTGGACCGTATAACGAACTGCATCCACGGTACTATGTATAGCGTATAACCACTGCCTATATGTCTAAGACCTGGCCAGACCCTCGATGCATTAACTGTACATCGAACGACACACGGGGACCAGAGCGTATAACGAACTGCCTCTGACCAATCCCGAACATAGACCAAAATAAACAAATCCCCAAAGGGTAGCGTTGGTTCATTTCGATAGTATACAACTGATACTATCGTCATCTATTCAACAAGCCAACAAGCAAATGCACAGTATAACTCACTGTGCTAACCAATGCGTGAACAACGTCACGACTCAACATAGGAACAGTATAACTGACTGTCCAACAATATAAGAATAAGAATAACCAATACGGTATGCAAACATAGCGTTATAGTCCAAGTGACTATAACACTACACAAAAACAAGCACAGATGACCAAGGTTATAGTATCTCGTCCTATAACATTACACCTCGAAGGTCATGTTATAGTTCGAGTTACCATAATACCAGACACAAAAGCATATAACATCCAATGTTATAACACCACCAAATTTAGTGAAGTTATAGTAACTTCAGCTATAACCTTCACTCAACTTTAGTGAAGTTATAACAACTTCAGCTATAACTTTGGTTAAGCTTGTCAGGTTATAGTATCATCAACCATAACCTTCGCTTAACTCCAGCAAAGTTATAGTACACCACCTATAACTTTAGCTAAGCTTGTCAGGTTATAGTATCATCAACTATAACCCTCACTTAACTTCAGCAAAGTTATAGTACCTTCAGCTATAACCTTCACTCAACTTTAGTGAAGTTATAGCACCTTCAAGCTATAACTTTACACGTGCGAGGTTATAGTATCATCAACTATAACTCTCTTCCATCACGGGTTAGTCCTCTATAACAAATTCACCGAGGGGTCGACTCCACGGTACAAACCGCCATGTCACCACAACGAGTCTTGTTATAGTACACCGCAACCTAACGTCACTTTCAAAGTTATAACTCAAATAGGTATAACTAGGGTAGCTTACATGCAAAGTTATAGTTAACATACTATAACCTTAATGATGTAAACCAAAACCCTAATTCCTCAACAGAAGCAAACCCTAGCCTCTCCCACAAGGAGGAGGCCGAAACCCTAGGCCACGGCAACCTCACGGCCGCGCCACCACCAACGACGCTAGGGTTCACGATTTGAAACCTAGTTCGCGCACCAAATGAATAATTGAAAATAGAATAACAACATAAATATTAAATGTAATTAAACATGTGAATCATAAGCATAAATAACCACACAAACAATTAATCATACAATCAATCATTATATCATGTTAATAATTCACTTTCTATAAACATAATTAAAGGAAAACACCTAGTTACCTTTATTACGCAATAAAGACCGCAAAATAATCTTCATCTTCATAAAAATGCTATTAATATCGTTCTATAGAAATCCTCCTCCAAAAACGCCCCAAAAGAAAGACATCTCCTTCTTATTCTTCTTATTTACCCATTAAATATATAAACCCTAAAGGTAGGTCTAATCCCCATACAATTGAGTCCCTTAAAAATAATATGAATATAATATATTGTAGAGGTAAGAGTCAAGATTGTAAATATATAATTTATATTTGATTTGGATGAAGAAAGTTGCATAACAATGGAGTCAAAGGGAGAAGAACGAAAAAAGGGAAGGAGAGAAGCTCACGGCTGGATAACGTACGTAGACCTGGCAAAAGCAACCCGACCCGATTGACCCGACCCAAATGACCCGACCCGTGACCCAAAATTGACCCGAACTACAACACCCGAATGTGACCCGAAACCCGATTAGACCCGACCCGACCCGAACATGACCCGATCTTTCTTGACCCGTAACTGACCCGACCCGAAAATAACCCGATCCAAAACCACTGAACCCGAAAATAACCGGACAAAACATAACTTTAATTGAACCGAAAAGACTTAAAATGGCCTTTTGTCTCTTATTCTTTGACCCGAAAATGACCCGACCCGAAATAACCCGACCCGGTTGACCCTGAAACGGACCCGACAACTAACCCGAAACAAACCCGAAACCCGAAATAACCCGACCCGGCCCGAATTAACCCGAAATCAACGAAAGACCCGAACTGGCCCGACCCGAACCCGACCCGGTTGACCAGTTTGGCAGGTATAAGCGTACGCAGCCAAGAAAAATTGAGCAAGTTGCTAGCTTGCTTAGGGTTTTATTATTTATATAGGAGATTTTACGTGGGCTTTTGATCCATTAGCTCAAAAGATGAATAATCCAATTACAAATCGGGTTTTATATAATTAAAACGCTCAAAGAGTTTATATAGGAGAAATAGCTATTAAACTAAAATAGTAAAATCGTGCACGGACATTTTAACCCATCCAAATTAGGTAAAAAACGGAAAATAACAAAATAGAGATCGTAAACGTTAAATATAAAATAAATAATTAAACTCGAGAGATAATTAATTTAATAAATAAATTTCCGAATAAAATTTTTATAAAACACGGGGTGTTACATAATGAGAAAGAAAATCAAATGGGTTTTTGAAGGTGTAAAATTAGTAGAGAGAGAACAAAGATTATCAGTTTTTTTATTAAATGAATTTGGTAATGGTAGGTGACACTGTGACAGTAAAGAAATGGGTATATTAGGAATGAAAGAGAAATTTAATGTTGATTATAGGGAAACGAAAATAGGATTGGGAATGGGAGAAAAGTGGGTGGGTGAATGTGTATATTTTGTTTAATCTCAGCCATCCATTATGCAAGATCTAATGGTTTAAAATAGGACTTAAGGACTCATTCTTACTAAGTAGACTCACTTGAACCTACTTCTATATATATATATATATATATATATATATATATATATATATATATATATAGGAATTGAATCATGTGATGCACCCTTCTTAGGGTAAGGCGGCTGTACCTATCCCCACCATCCAAAATAATTAGAATTGACACACAAGATTTAGCCACGTCAAATACCAAATTCCCCACCTCAAAAAATAAGAAAAGAGACTTTCATTTCACCTAGACCTGGCAAACGGGTCAACCAGATCGGGTTCGGGCCGGGCCAGATCGGGTCTCTCGTTGATTTCGGGTTAATTCAGGTCGGGTCGGGTTATTTCGGGTTTCGGGTTTGTTTCGGGTTTGTTGTCGGGTCTGTTTCGGGTCAACCAGGTCGGGTTATCTCGGGTCGGGTCATTTTCGGGTCAAAGAATAAGATACAAATGGCCATTTTAAGTCTTTTTGGTTCAATTAAAGCTATATTTTGTCGGGTCATTTTCGGGTTGAGTGATTTTGAATCGGGTTATTTTCGGGTCGGGTCAGTTACGGGTCAAGAAAGATCGGGTCATATTTGGGTCGGGTCGGGTCCAATCGGGTTTCGGGTCAAATTCGGGTGTTGTAGTTCGGGTTAATTTTGGGTCACGGGTCGGGTCATTCGGGTCGGGTCAATCGTGTCGGGTTGCTTTTGCCAGGTCTAATTTCACCTAGCTTCTTTCTCTCTCCACTGCAAGTTTGCATATTTTCTCCTAATTATCTACAACTTTCTTTCGATCATTGTTATTTCGTCTGTTCATCATTATTTTCGCACAAGATTATCGCGCATCGTCTATTTCCCAATTTTACACTGTTATCATTGTGATTTCTGATCAATTTTGAAGGTATTTTCTCAGCTAATCGCATTAATTTGTGGTTTTTGATGTGTGATTATTATTTTTCTTGATTTATTTGTCCTATGCTTTTCAATTTTTGAATATCACTGTTCTTCTTTATCGTTTGTTCCTTCTATCTCGTCATATTCGTGAGATTGAACTTACGATTTCTTCAATCTACTTGTGGTTTGTGCATTTTCAGATATTATACTGTGTACTTGCATATTATCGAACGTCTTTTTTTTTTCGAAATTAATTTTTTATTTTCATAAGTAATTGTTCATATTACACTTGAAATTAGAATTTTATGTGGTTTTTGCTCATTATATCATGATCTACTTTTGTTAATGATATTAGTTTATGTATTTTAAGGTTAATCTACTTATTTTTGGAGTTAATATATTTCTCTCCATAAATTCTCACTGACAATTGAATTTGCACTAAAATTTTACTTGATTATCGTTGTTTTACTATTTTTGAAGCTATAATTTGTATATTTTCTATTTGATTGATTTTTATAGAGATTGATTTTGTATCATTCAAACTTCTAGTACATATTTTGATTGATTTTATATTTTCCGATCAATTTCCCGCTTATCCGTTTGATTCATTCCGCTAGTTTTACTGTGTATATCTCTTATACTTGATTTTTTCACACTCGTCACATTGTCTTAGTCGTGGTGTAATTTCTGCCTTAATTTTGTGAATCCTACGCCTAAGGTTTGTGAATCTTGGACTTTGTGGTGTGAGTCTAAGACCTTAGTTTGTGAAACTGCTGTGAACACAGGAATTGACTTTGTGAAAGTAGGCCTTTATTTTGTGAATCTTGGACTTTGTGGTGTGAGTCGAGCACCTTACTTTGTGAAACTGCTGTGAATTTTGGTATTGACTTTGTGAAAGTAGGCCTTTATTTTGTGAATCGTGCGCCTAAGGTTTGTGAATCTTGGACTTTGTGGTGTGAGTCGAGCATCTTACTTTGTGAAACTGCTGTGAATATAGGCATTGTCTTTATGAAAGTAAGGATGTATTTTGTGAATCTTACCCATATTGTTTGTGAATCTTAGATTTTATTTTGTGAAACTACATAAGATAAGGTCCTATGTTCACAACACAAAGTCAAAGATTCACACATTACCTCTTTATTGATACTTTAATGTATGTGTTTGTTATTTATTAAATGCATAAACCAATTTGCATTGTAACACCCGGAAATGTACCCTATTTTTCTAGTGAAAATATTTTACGGATACTTTTCAGCGAATTTAAGTTTTAATTTAGAATTTAATGTTTCGAGTCGAATTTAGAATTTCCGAGTTCGTATTTGGAATTTCCGCGAGATTCCATGAGAATCCCGTCTTAAGGCGAGTTTGACTTTTCTTGACTTTTAAGTCGTCTTTGACTTTTCTTGACTTTTAAGTCGTCTTTGACTTTTCTTGACTTTTAAGTCGTCTCCTAATCAATTCATTACTCACACAAACACAAACACCTTACTTCTTCCTTAAGCAAAAATCCAAACCCTTGCCTCCATAAACTTTCCGATCTTGAAATCATCGTAGCTCATTCGTTCTTTGCCTAAATTCACGTAAGTTCGTCTCATTCTTCCCCTCTCAGCTTCCTCTATCCGTTTTGGTAATAAAATTACCGTCTTTCTCGCTTTTTAAATTATCCGTCTTTCTCAAGGTGAAATATATTCATCTTTTATTATCTAATTGTATGTAGGTGGAGACTAGGAAGGTTAGAATCGATTAAAGACGCGTAAAGGTAACGGTGAAGGGTTACTCGATATCATTTATGTGTTTTACATGATTTCTATGTTAGAATTCGTATTTAGAATACGATTAGAAAGCTTAGGAATTGTATTATTAATAATGATTGTTGTTAGTTGAGGACTTTTGATGATGATTATTGATTGTTGATAGTTGTTAGAAGTGAATTATGAAAATTGAAAATGTTTGAATATATGTTGAAGGCTCACGGGTGAATTGGTAACACATGTCACGGTCGTGAAATACAAGTCACGGTCGTGACTTGTGCAGTTTCACTGCACTGACCCTTTTTGGTAGAATGATCATATCTCCTTCGTTACTTGCTTGTTTTGGCTTGTGACCATTCGTTGGAACCGTAAGAGGATAAGCTATCACCTCGACTTGGAATTTCTGCATTTGCATATCTAGAACTCTAGTTATGACCGTTTGAAGTGGACCCTTGTTTTCGTTGGTTTCCAAACAACGTTGTTTTGGAGAGGTGATCTATGTTTTTATTCATTATGCTTCATAAACTTGTTCTAATGCTTATGTATCATGTATTGACTCATGTTTATCATATTTAAACTTATATGATTCCCTATTCTCATGTTTTGTGACGGTTTTTGGTATGTTCCCACTTTGAGTCGGTTTTTACAAATGATACGGTTTGAGCACTATTTTGTCTTGTGCTTTGTACTCTCATTCCCTTGGCTACCTTCCCGTTCGTAAGGCTGGAATGTCGGAACGGAGAGGTATCCTACTGCTTAATTGCATGTGTTAGTGGGCATACGACGACGTTGTTGGGAGTTGAACGCTATGCGTTGATCGACCCGGCCGTCAAATGTTGTGTACTTGCGAGGTGGTGTTATTTGCATGTAGCGTACCGCTTGTTATGAGGCTTGAGCTCTTTTCCGCCTCTTTCGTGAATTGATCTACCGAATTTGGGGTACTCGGCGTCTATGATTGACCGAGTCTTGGATGTGGAACGTCTTACCACATGTCGAATCGGGAAACGTCTTATCCCGAGAGTCTGGCCAGGTTTAGACTAGGACCGTATTATTATCGTCGTCCTACCAGGAGGAAATTAGTCTACATATACGAAATGTGCATCGTGTATGAGTTCAGGGAAACGTCTTATCCCGTGGATGCCTGTTAATCATACTTGTCATGTACATGATGCTAGTGCGTTTCATTTACCGTGAGAGATGTCGTCATTGTGTCGGTGTGTTTTGGATGGATGATTACATGAATGATTATATGATTGATCATTGAATGACTTGGCATGGTTTGTTTGTCGAGTCTCAATCTTATCAAACTTATACCGCTAACGGTGAGATGTAAGCCCTAGTGAGCGTATTCGGTTGCCTAAGAGTGTCTTCCCCGAGTCTTTGTATAACATGATGGATTCGGATTTGTATTCATATGCTCTTATCATTATTTATCGAATTGCATATCTATCCTTATCGTATCTCACATGTATATCTATATATGCATGATTTTACTTTTGTATTTCCTTCTATGTACGTTTAATGTGATATGGCTGGGAGAACCCGGAGTTACTCCCCACTGATTGTGGCGTTCATGTTTTTCATGAATGAACAGGTTGCTTGCATGGATGGCTTTTTACTTGTGGTATTTTGGGATCGGGTGTGAGCTAGCGGGCGTAGTCCCTGGATGAAACACCTCTAGACGTTGGTTAGCTAGTTGCTAATGGCTTTGTTGTTGGTTAACATTTTGAGAGACTACGTCTCTCGTAGTATTTTATATTTGGTTTGTAATTACTGACATTCCTCGTATTTCTATCTTGCATGTATAAAAGTTTTTAAAACTTCATATTTCCGCTTTATAAATCACATGCTTGTATGTTTTATTTTTCCGCATTCGCGAGGGTTGTCACATGCATTATATTATCTATAAGCTCAAAAGGTAGCGCATTGTACTATTGTGCAAGGTGTGGGTTCGACTCCCACATAGATAAAAAATATAAATCTACAATTATTATAGAAGTTGGTAAATGCTAGTGTAAGTTCAAAGTTAACAATTCAATTTTTAGATTCACAAAATCGTCTTATTTTCACAAAACCAGGTTAGAGATTCACAAAATCAAGTGAAAATTTCACAAAATCAAGTGTAAGTTTCACAAAATCAAGTGCAAGCTCAATTAATTAGTGTAAATCAGAGAGAGACAAAGTAAAGTGTTGGGGTTTTGTCTATTTTATTTTAAAGACAGTATGTGGGCCAAATGAAAAGAAATGAATGACCTCAAATTTTCAATCCAATGAAAAAACTGAAAATCAGCCCAGTGAATTTTGGTGAGGCAACACGCCTCGCCAAAATTAACGGCCTCACCTGATCCAGCCTCTATATATATATATATATATATATATATATATATATATATATATATAGAGAAAGGATCATGTGAGTCCTTATAGAAATAGTGAGTCCATAAGTCCTTTTGTGAGCCATTGGATCTTGGAAATAAAGGGTTGAGATGAAAACAAGAAAATGGTCATTAGTGGGTGTTTAATCCACTTCTCTCACATCCCCACTAATCAAACCCACTAATACATACCCAATCCAAACCCTAATACTTATACCCTTCCCTCATCTTTTTCTCTCATTTTAACCTCCCCCACTCTCTCTCTACCTCCCTTATCTCTCATCAATACTCTCAAATAAAACCAACAACAAAAACCAAAATAAAAAAAACCTAGATCTACAAATGAAAACCCTCATCCTCCACGCCGCCACCACCTCCGCCGCCACCACCGACGCCGTCACCACCCACGCCACTCTAAAAAAAACCCAATCCAAAAAAACCCACCTGCCGCGCGCCACCCACCGGTCACGACGGCCATGGCGTCCGTCCGTCCTCTCCTAACCACTGTCGTCCGTCCCCGCGCCACCCACGGCCACTGCCACGACCTCCACCCATCTACCATTCACCGTCCTCTCCTACTCCGACCATACTCCCTACTCCATACTCTCCTCCTCTCCTCCACCAGCTTCCCTCCGTCCTCTCCTCTCCGTCCGTCCTCCGCCGTCTCCTCTCCTCGTCCGTCCTCCGCCGTCTTCTCCAGCCTCCCACCGCCTCCACTCTCCTCTCCACCAACTTCCCTCTCCTCTCCTCTTTAGATCTACATTTTATTTTTCAGATTTAGTATTAATTTTTGTTTTCTCATCTCACACATTTTCTTTCTTTTTCTTTTTTTCTTTCTTTTCCACCACCAGACTGGTAGTGGTTTTGGCGAGGCTGGTAGTGGTTTTGCTGGTGGAGGTCGAATGGTGGTGATGGAGGCCGAGTGGAGAACGGGTGGTGATGGTGTTCTCTTTTCTCGTTTTTTTTTCTTTTTCTTTTTTCTTTTTCTTTTTCTTCTTCTTCAGTTTTGTTTAAATTTTTGTTTTGTTTATTTTTTCTGTTTTTCTTTGTTTTTTTGTAGATCTGAAAAAAGTGTGTCAAACTTTAATGACGTTTATTAAAATATCACATATTATCTATTAAAGTCACACATATTGTATATTAAAGTAACACAAATTCTCTATTAAAGTACCACAAATTCTTTATTAAAGTAACACAAAATGACCTTAAAGTAACACATATTGTCTACTAAAGTAACACATATCGTATATAAAAGTAGCACATATATGTTGATGTTATTTTTTCTTTTTTCTTTTTATTTATTTATTTTGAATCTATGTTTTTATTTTTTAGATCTCGTTTTTATATTTCAAATTTTTTATGTTGGTTACTTTTTCAGATCTCAAAACCACCAATATTTTTATTTGGTTAGTAGTGTTGTTTACTAAAGTTTCATATATAATAACTGAAATTACACATTTTTTTACTGAAGTTACACATTTTGTTTACTGAAGTTACACATTTTGTTAACTGAAATTACACATATTGTTTACTGAAGTTACACATATTGTTTACTGAAGTTACACATTTTGTTCACTGAAGTTACACATTTTTTTTTTATGTTTTGGACTGAAGTTACATGGATTTGGACTGAAGTAACATAGATTTGGACTGAAGTTACATAGGTTTGGACTGACTTTACACTAGGAAAGGCTAAAGCATAAAGTTATACTGACTAAAGTTACACAAATAATAATTGAAGTTTCAAATTTTGGGTTAAAGTTGAACAAATAAGGGTTGAAGTTACACTCGTAATGACTGAAGTTACCTAAATATGTCTTAAAGTTCCACACACATGTCTTAAAATTAAAGTTACACAAATATGGTTTGAAGTTACACTTGTAAAGACTGGACTTACATTCATAAAAAAGTTCAAATCATATAAATTGTTTCAAGTTACAAAAATTCAAATTTGTACCGTCGAAATCACATTTTAGCTTGAAGTTACACAAATAATGGTTGAAATTACACTCAGAAAAAGGCTAAAATCACATAAACTTGTCTTAAAGTTATAAAAATTCAAATTTATATAGTCGAAATCACATTTTAGTTTGAAGTTACACAAATAAGGGTTGAAGTTACACTCGTAATGACTGAAATTACACTCATAAAAAGTCTAAAATGACATAAACTTGTCTTGAAGTTTCATAAATTCAAATTTATATAGTCGAAATCACATTTTTGTTTGAAGTTTCACAAATAAGGGTTGAAGTTATACTCGTATTGACTGAAGTTACACTCATAAAAAGACTAAAATCATATAAACTTGTCTTGAAGTTTCATAAATTCAAATTTATGTAGTCGAAATCAAATTTTGGTTTGAAGTTACACAAACAGGGGCTGAAGTAACACTCATAAATCTCAGATACTTAAAAGTGCTCAAAAGTGATTAACTAAAGGCTAGAGAGAGAAAGTTAATTAATTAGTGAATAGGTAATTGATTAGTGTTAAGTGTGCTTTTGTCTCTACAATCTCATCCATCCATCTCTCTCATCCAAAGGCTAGGATGAGGACTCATGGACTCACAAAAAATGGTGGACTCATAAGAACCTAAAGAACCTATCTCTATATATATATATATATATATATATATAT
>JAIUZE010007967.1:0-16607 GCA_022085475.1 Heliosperma pusillum | reverse complement strand
TCCTTTGCTTTGTGCTTGGAAGTGAGCTTGGGTCCTTAGCTGTGTGCTGGGATCAAAGTTCAACCCTCAATCATTGGCTTTGTGCTTTGATTAAGGTCCTATCCTTGTTCTTTAACAATCAATTCAAACAGAAACAGAGTACTTGCAAAGTGTCTGAATCTCAATCAAATTGTCATTGTTTAGTTGTCTTTCTGAATAGTTTCAGTGCATCATCTTTCCCCTTATTCCATTCACCCTGGAGGTGATAAGATGTACAAGGATTTGAAGCTGCAGTTTTGGTGGCCGAACTTGAAGGGCGATGTTGTGTCATATGTTGGTAGATGTCTTACTTGCCAACAAGTGAAAATTGAACACAAAAGGCCCGGTGGATTGCTACAACCGTTGGATATTCCGCTATGGAAGTGGCAATCTATTTCTATGGACTTTGTTATGACTTTGCCGAGGACCGTTGGAGGTAAAGATGCTGTTTGGGTTGTTGTTGATCGTTTGACCAAATGTGCTAGATTTATTCCGATCAAAGAAACTTGGAATTTGTATCGTTTAGCGAAAGCTTATGTTGATGAAATTGTTAGATACCATGGTGTTCCTATGGAGATTATATCCGACCGAGATCCGAGATTCTGTTCGAGATTTTGAAAAGCTTTGCAAGAAGCCATGGGTAGTAAGTTGTTGATGAGTACTGCATTTCATGCCGCTACGGATGGTCAAACTGAGACGACGATTCAGACTTTAGAAGACTTGCTTAGGGCTTGTGCTCTTGACTTTCAGTCTAGTTGGGAAAAAAGTCTACCGTTGCTGGAGTTTTCTTACAACAATAGCTATCATGCATCTATCAAGATGGCTCCATATGAAGGAAGCTCTTTATGGAAGGAAATGTCGGAGTCCTATATGTTGGAATCAATTGAGTGACAATCGTGATTTAGGCCCCGATGTTCTTGTTGAAACCATTGATAATGTGAAGGTCATTCGTGATAGAATGAAAGCTGCTCAAGACCGTCAAAAGTCTTATGCCGATATCCGACGAAGGCCTTTAGAATTTGAAGTGGGTGATAAAGTGTTCTTGAAGGTGTCTCCTATGAAGGGTGTTAAACGGTTTGGTGTTAAGGGTAAATTGAGCCCGAAATACATTGGACCCTTTGATATTGTAGAAAGGATTGGTGCTGTTGCTTATAAGTTGGATTTGCCGCCGAATTTGGCTAAGGTTCATAATGTTTTTCATGTTTCTCAATTGAGGAAGTATGTAAGTGATCCAAGCCATGTCTTTCAAAAGGAATTGCCCGAGCTGGAACCGAATTTATCCTTTGAAGAGAAGCCGATTCGTATCCTAGATCGTAAGAAGGAAGTTGAGAAGAAGGTCGTCCTTTGGTGAAAAATCTTGTGGAGAAGTGCTAATGTCGAAGAAGAGACTGGGAAACCGACGCTTCCTAGGGTAGTAAATATCCGAGTCTTTCGAAAGTAGGTAAATTTTTGTTGCCTCAAGTTTCGAGGACGAAACTTTTTAAAAGGAGGGGTGATTGTAACACCCGGAAATGTACCATATTTTTCTAATAGAAATATTTTACGAAATCGTGTCAGCGATTTTAAGTTTTAATTTATAATTTTAAGTTCCGAGTCGAATTTTGAATTTCCGAGTTCGTATTTGGAATTTCTGCGAGATTTCATGAAAAGGCCGTCTTAAGGCGAGTTTGACTTTTTGGTTGACTTTTCCTTATTTATACTCATATTTCCTTAACCTAATTCATTACTCCAAAAACAAACACAACTTCCTTCCTCTTTAAGAAAACCCAATTCTTGCCTCCTTAGCTTTTTACGATCTTTGATTCGTCGTAACTTCTTCGTTACTTGATAGAATTTACGTAAGTTTATCTTATTCTTCCTCCCGTACCTTCCTCTATCCATATTGGTAATAAAATTACCGTCTTTCTCGCTTTTTAAATAATCCGTCTTTCTCAAGATGAATTTTATTCATCTTTTATGATCTATTTGTAGGTGGTGACCTCCAAGATCCCGACAAAGACTACTTTCTAATTGAAGAGGAGCTTGACGATTAGTAGAGACGCTCAAAGGTAACGGTGAAGGGTTACTCGATATCATTTACGTGTTTTACATGATTTCCATGTTAGAATTCGTTTTTGGAATACAATTAGACAGCTTAGAAATTATGATTTTGAGGATGATTGTTGTTAGTTGATGATTGTTGATGATGAATATTGATTGTTTAGCTAGTTGCTAGATCGATTAGGAAAATACCCCATCTATTTCGAAAATACCCCATCTAATTCGAAAATACCCCATCTAGTTCGAAAATACCCCATCTAGTTCGAAAATACCCCATCTATTTCGAAAATACCCCATCTATTTTGTAAGATCACTTTTACTTGTAAAATGGGAAATGATAGGAAGGTGTTGTTGGTTCTCGGGTGGACTCGTGTAAATTCACAGCACCGACCCTTTTTGGTAGAATGCTCATATCTCCTTTGTTACTTGCTTGTTTTGGGCTTGTGACCACTCGTTGGAACCGTAAGAGGATAAGCTATCACCTCGACTTGGAATTTCTGCATTACCATATCTAGAACTCTAGTTATGACAGTTTGAAGTGAACCCTTGTTTAAGTTAGTTTCCAAACTTGTTGTTTTGGAGAGTTATCTATGTTTCTTATTTATTATGCTTCTTAAACTTGGTCTAATGCTTATGTATCATGTATTGATTCATGCTTATCATAGTTACATTTATATAATGCCATGTTCACATGTTTTGTGACGGTTTTTGCTATGTCCCACTTTGAGTCGGTTTATGCAAATGATACGGTTTGAGCACTATTTTGTCTTGTGCTTTGTACTCTCATTCCCTTGGCTACCTTCCCGTTCGTAAGGCTGGAATGTCGGAACGGAGAGGTATCCTACTGCTTAAATGCATGTGTTAGTGGGCATATGACGACATTGTTGGGAGTTGAACGCTATGCGTTGATCGACCCGGCCGTCAAATGTTGTATACTTGCGAGGTGGTGTTATTTGCATGTAGCGTACCGCTTGTTATGAGGCTTGAACTGTGTTTCCGCCTCTTTCGTGAATTGATCTACCGAATTTGGGGTACTCGGCGTATATTTGTAAGACCGAGTCTTGGATGCGAAACGTCATCGCATGTCGAATCGGAAAATGTGATTCCGGAATCTGGCCAGGTTTAGATTAGGAGCCGTTTAATTATCGTTCCTACCAGGAGGAAACTAGTCTACATATACGAAATGTCATCGTGTATGCGTTCAGGGAAATGTCATCCGTGGATGCCTTTTAATCATTCTTGCTGGGACACGATGCTAGTGCGTTTCATTTACCGTGAGAGTTGTTGTCTTGTGTCGTCTTTGAATGCGTGATTTCATGATGTTGTTCATGGTCATTGCATGATTGGACACCGTCATGTCTTGGTTCGTGAATGGATGATAATATGTTGGATTTTGTGTAATCATCGCATGACTTGACTGGTTTGTCTGTCGAGTCTCAATCTTATCAATCTTATACCGCTAACGGTGAGATGTAAGCCCTAGTGAGCGTATTCGGTTGCCTAAGAGTGTCTTTCCCGAGTCTTTGAATATCATGATGGATTCGGATTTGTGCCTCTTATGTTCTTATCATTATCTATAGAATTGCCTATCTTTTCTTATTGTAACTCACATGTATATCTATATATGCATGCTTTACTTTTGTATTTCCTTATATGTACGTTTGATGTGATATGGCTGGGAGAACCCGGAGTTACTCCCCACTGACTGTGGCATTCATGTTTTTCATGGATGAACAGGTTGCTTGCTTTGGATGCCTTTTTGGATGTGACATTTTGGGGTTCGGGTGTGAGCTAGCGGGCGTTGTCCCTGGAAGTTTTCACCTCTAGACGATATTAGCTAGTTTTGCTAAACTCCTGTTCTTTGTTAACATTTTAAGAGACCCCGTCTCTTTGTTGTATTTACGTACTTGTTGTAACCTTTTGACACACCTCGTGTTATATATAACTTGCATGTTTAAAGGTTTTTAAAATACCGTATTTCCGCATATCTTTTCACATGTTTGTATGTTTTATATTTCCGCATTCGCGAGGGTTGTCACATTTGCACTTAAGATTGACGACTGGAATTTAGGATATCAACAATCCCTGTAAGTGTTTTCTCCCTTTTGTTCTTTGGGGTTTAGTCGTTCTCTTTTTGTTCTGTTTGGTTTGTATGTTATTTTTGAATGTTCCCATTTGATTATTTTAGGAATTTTTAATATTGATTGGGTTTCAATTTGCGGCCTCCGTCCTAATCATTTGTTAACGACTGAGACGGAGGGTTTAGTACGTTTGTATATTTATGTTAATGATTAACTGTAGAGGATGGTTTCATATGGATATTTCATTTATTTCTGTGTACATGAGCTTTTTATTAGGCTGGTTACGGATATATTCATTATGTTTTAGCTTCTAAGCCGTCTTGTCGGCAAACACGATATTATAAACGGAGGGTGTGTGAGCGATCACTTTGGTCAGTTTTGTTTTATGAAGTTGTTTGACATTGATCACTTGGATTTTGAACTTCAGTGTCGATGTCACAATATGTCAACAACTAATAGTCTAATATGATGATTTTTTTTTATAATGAACAGACAAATTCAGATTTCTATATAAATGGATTTATTATAATCAGATTTGTAAACATCACACAATCATGATTTAGGAAGTAAATAACACATTTAGATATTTAAAAAGAGAAGGAAGATGAGACAAAGAGTACCTGAAGGAAGAGACAGATTTGGACGACGCACGACGACGCACGACACGACGCACGACCTACGACGCACGACGCACGACAGAGAAGGAAGATGAGCCGAACAACAGACGGACGACGCACGACGCACAACACACGACGGACGACGCACGACAAGGAAAAGCAGGAAGAAGGCGGAGTGAAAGACTGAAAGAGAGGCGGATCTGATGTGAGATTGCGAGGTAATGAATAGTGAAGTAGTGAGGGAGGGAGGCGGAGTGAAAGATTGTGAGGGAGGGAGGCGGAGTAACTAAATGAATGAATGTATAGGGACTTAGGGTTTCTTTTAATTGAAGTTAATTTGTTTTTTTTTTCTTATAAATTCCTGTTCGAACCGGTTAACCGAACTTTTATTAATGGTAACCGAAACCGAACCGGTTTTAGAGTGTAAAAATCGGTTCGGTTAACCGAACCAAATTTATTTTACGGTTCGGTTAATTGAACCAAAAAATGTGCGGTTAACGGTTTTTTCGGTTCGGTTTTTACTGTTCGGTTATTTCTGAACACCCCTAAGAAATAGAGAGGATCCTAATTCGTATGTATCATCTCCATTATTTTTTCTCTCCATTTCCTTGCATTTCCTCTAATACAACAATATAATAATAATATTATTATTATTCCCTCTAAAGTCTCACTTCTTCATAACAGTGGACCGTTAGATAGTTCAGAAACAAAATATGGATCCTCGATAAGTACTGGAAGTACTGGAGAGAGCCTACCACTGGAGAGGAACTTTCCCCCTAATCTAGTAGTCCCCACCCGGTTTAGATCGTCACAATTTATTTTTCTCCATTTTCTCTCTAATATAATCGAGTCTAAATATAATTTCTCTCTTCATTAATTTTTTTTAAGCAACAACTACAATCGTTAGATCGTCACAAAATTACATCCCGATTGTTCATAGGAATGAAGGTCCTCTTCTTTGAAAGAAATAGAGAGGATCCTCACCCATATGACCACCCTTATTCAAGGTCATGAGAGGTTATGATGGATTAGGTTAATTTAATCACAATTTAAGCATATAATTAGCATGACCCGCCTAAGAAGAGATCAAGAAAAAGTCTTTTTCTCACCAAATTGGCCTTGTTCATGACCTAGTGAAAAATGAGTTCTCTTTTCATCGGTTAGTGGAGCAAAACACTAAGGTGAGAGAGAGTTTGGTGGGCGATCGAGGAGATATGAAAGTGAAAATAAATTAAATGATAAATAGAGATTAAGAAGGCTTATAGGTTGGTGAGTCAGTTATCTTGATCTTTGGATGAGAGTGGTCCAATGAGTCTTAGCATGAGTGACATGCTAAATCGCACACCTAATCAAAGTTAACCAACAGGCCTAAACTAATGCAGTAAAGGAAGTCGGGATCATATCCACATGGAGACTAAAGAAATTTTATTCGCTAATTAATAGTCTGTCTAAGTAACCAATGGAGGTTTTGATTGTTTATTTTCTAAACTAAAAGTAGTGAAGGAAAGAGAAATAAAGGAAAAAGAAATAAAGGAAGAAAGTGGATTAAAATATAATAAGAGAAATAGCTAGGATATCGGGTTACCACAGTCAACAACGGTCAATGATAGAATCATAAGATTAACATAAACATGGTTTGAAGGGTAATGGATAGCTCCTTCCGGTCTACTATTCACCCTAGAATTACTAAAGTAACTTTCGCTCTAATTAATATATTCTATTGTTCGTTGCAAGTTCTACCTTTTGCATATCTTACTGATAAGTGATATTTTGTTCTGATTTATCCCCCGTTTTAGCTCGATTTCTATACGATTTATGCACTTTGTTAAGTGATTAACGAGCTAATATTGCTATTCTAGTTGTTTTGCGTGTTTTGACTTGTTTTATAGGAAATGAAGCGGTTTTGCTATATTTTCCTACTTTATGGAGCAAAGACACTAGGATACGAGTTTTCAAGGAATTGATGATAGCCAGTTCACGATTTGATTACAATTCCGCTACATCCTTCCTCGAATGAACTCAATTTGGATTTTGGCTTTGAACTTTAAAAGGAAATATCAACCCAAGTCAAGAGAAGATCAGCCCAAGCCCAATTCCGCATTGCATTGACCAAGACCAAGGCATAGGATTCCGTGCCTAAGATGAAAAGACGGAAAATCCATCTTACACAAAAACCCAATCGGATTACCAAATACCCGATCGGGTATTTCTGCAAGAGGACGTTACTTGGCTCTTTTTAGTTTCTTTTCATTTAATTTTCGTAGTTTCTTTTTAGTTTAAAAAAAAAAAATCAAAACACAAAAAGAAAAGATCATTTCCATCTTATATTTCTCATTTGATAGTTTTTATAAGCTGATGTTTCGTTTTATTATGAGGAATTATGCATTCATGGGGATGTCTTGTACACAGTAGGTAGGAAATTGCATTTGGACTTAATTAAGCTTGATCTTGACTTTGGCAAGCTACTCATATTGTAAGGTAGAGCCTCTAGTGGTCGGTACATCTGAACCCGATCCCAATTTAGGAGTGAGTAGTTTCTCCTTATAGTCTGTGTTACATCAAAACGCATAAGTATGGTTTTTATTCCATTTTCTATAAGTATTACTGTCATGATCTACATTTTGAAGCCATTCAATCTCTTGTTCACCTTTTGCAAAAAAAAAACACCCTTCTTCCTAGCTACATTATAATTTTGCCTACCCTTGTTGAGCTAGTAACCAACTAGATGTGTAGGGGTGTTCTGTGCTTTTGCGATGTTCTGATAAGGCCACCATTTGGTGAGATCTTGTCTCGGGATTGCTGATTCCCGGGTTTTGATGTGAAAGAGAAAAAGAAGGAAAAAATTGGAGCTTTGAAAGAACGATGAAAAATGGAAAATGAAATTGAAAGCTCAAAAGGAAAAAAAAAAGAAAAAAAGAAAAGAAAAGAGGAAAAACGCTTCCATGAAATGAAAAGAAAGAAAATTATGGGAAGTCGTAATTTGATTTGTCATGTTTAATAAGCCAATATGCTGCTTTTGGCTTTAACTTTTGTTGTTGGGAATTGGTATGATTTGGATTGAGTATCCACTACACATTTGGTTATTACTAGCTTGACTTTAAGCTCCACTTGACCAAAATCATTTGTCCACTTTCTTACCCAAATTTTCCAAGCCTCCTCTTTACTTTTCTAATGCTTCCTATATTACATTTTGATCATGATTAGTTTTACTTAATAATTTTGGATTGTCTACCATACTAGACTGCGGGCACATTCTTATAAGTTGTAGATAGGTGAGTGTCACTTCAAATTTAAACCAATATTTCCTATTTTACAAAAATTTGAGTGAAGAGTGTACCGTAAGAGTCCATTGTCAAAAAGATCATGCAAGAGCTGAAAAGGTCCAAAGAATATTTTCTATGCTGCGCCGTTATGTAAATCTCAACCATGATTCACATTTTCCTTCGCCCTTGTTGCTGCGGGCTTATGATTCATCTACTTATTAAGAGCTTACTTTTTGAGACTTGTACGATAGATTGATCATTGTTAGCTACCCTTGTCCTAGTTATGATTGTTATATTTGCTTGAGGACAAGCAAGGGTTTAGCTTGGGGGAGTTTGATAAGTGATATTTTGTTCTGATTTATCCCCCGTTTTAGCTCGATTTCTATACGATTTATGCACTTTGTTAAGTGATTAACGAGCTAATATTGCTATTCTAGTTGTTTTGCGTGTTTTGACTCGTTTTATAGGAAATGAAGCGGTTTTGCTATATTTTCCTACTTTATGGAGCAAAGACACTAGGATACGAGTTTTCAAGGAATTGATGATAGCCAGTTCACGATTTGATTACGATTACGCTACATCCTTCCTCGAATGAACTCAATTTGGATTTTGGCTTTGAACTTTAAAAGGAAATATCAACCCAAGTCAAGAGAATATCAGCCCAAGCCCAATTCCGCATTGCATTGACCAAGACCAAGGCATAGGATTCCGTGCCTAAGATGAAAAGACGGAAAATCCATCTTACACAATAACCCGATCGGATTACGAAATACCCGATCGGGTATTTCTGCAAGAGGACGTTACTTGGCTCTTCTTCAAACCTAGCTTAAATGAGTACATTAATGCTTTGACTAGGGTACGAATTTGGACGAGGGATCAGCAGCCATGCATCCCTATAAAAGCCAATGATCATCACACACAATTATCATCCAAGAATCCAATTATCCATTATCATCTTATATCATATCTTATATCTCTTATCATCTTTTTATATCTTTTAGCGCACTTTCTTACAAGTTTTAGATTATAGTTTTCTTAGTATTTCTCTAAGTATTTTCATAGCTTTTGTTATTGGGTTGGACAATTGTTCTTTACTTTATTTCTTATATAATCGTATTCCAATTACGGTAATTCTCTATCCTTGATTTAATTATGCAATTTCAATCATCATGAGTTATAATCTCACTAGTATCATTTTCATAATATTGTTGTTGTTAAGAAATCAATCTAAAATTAATCTAGTTAAAACCAAAATATTGTTTAGCATGTCACATTATAATTTACCTAATCATATAATCCTAAACATTATCACTAAAACCTTTATTAACATAGTCACCATAATCACTTTAGTACTTATATTTCATAGTCTAATTTCATACATCTTTTTCTTATTAATTTACTTAATCACATAATCACATAAATTAGATTAATTCTAATATTGTAAAATTATCATTGTGTAAATAAAATAAATAGAGTTGTAATATTGAAATGATTCACGAGTTAAATGAATTAAAAGAAGAGTAGTTACCAATTGAACCATCTAGTTGTTTCTTCCTTTGGTCGTGTCAAAATTCTATAACTATGTTTAGTGGCCATAAACAATTGTTTGTATTAGTCAATTTCTATCTTTATAACGAGAGTTGGGATGAGAAGTAGGACTGCCAATAGGGGTTTAGTGACCTAACCATGCTGAAAGGACGTTAGGACCCACTAAAAGGTCGGTACGAATCCGAAAGGAATATACCGCTACAAAGCCTAGATAATCATAGTAATTCTAACATTGGTATCTATGAAACTTTTAATTAGTTTTACATGTATTTCTCTTTCACTATTTCAACTTGATTAAATAGTTTATTTACCGTATTAGATAGTTTATTTTGTTGTTATCTAGTTAGTTTACTTTATCGTCTTTCTATTCTCGTTCTTAGATAGTTTACTTTATTATTATTGTCTGGTTTATTAGTTTAGTTAGTTAGGCTTTCAATATTGTCATTTAAATATCGTCTTTAGTTAGAATTTAGTTGTTGTTATTCGGATCAGAGGGTTTCCCCGATCGGGTACGTGACAACCCGATCGGGTTTGTCTTCTGTTTTGAGTTTTTTCATTTGCAATTTACGTATTTGTCATTTACATATCGTCATTTACATACTTGTCATTCTATTTTATGTTAATAGCTTATACAACCACCTCAAGTGACTCGAACTTAAATGAAAACCAATCCATAGCAATTCATAGTTAACA
The DNA here is from genome assembly GCA_022085475.1 of Heliosperma pusillum. Lineage (NCBI taxonomy): Eukaryota > Viridiplantae > Streptophyta > Magnoliopsida > Caryophyllales > Caryophyllaceae > Heliosperma > Heliosperma pusillum. Next base: position 6,347 of record JAIUZE010007967.1, on the reverse strand, counting down.
CGTACTCCCTGAGGATCGACACCCTACTTCCCTAATTACATTCCTTATGTTGTTAGCCTAAGTGCGGGTAATTATTTTTGTATCGGGACCGCGACAAGACCGATCACTTACGATCTAGGTCGAGCTTTAACAAACTAATAGATTGGTCACATTCATTTAACCAATTTACTAACAATTGATGCAACGATTAACAAAACAAATTAATAATTAATAAGTAACTAATATTCTAACGATATATCATCGCATAACCGCAGTTCCCCCAAATCCTAGCATAGAAGAATTAGCTACTCATGTTGGATCTAATGAAATTAACTACAACAATAAGAGTTGAATTAAACATGGCTAAAGACAACAATTAATAGACAAAGAAATTAAAGAACGAGAGTGAATAACAAGAACGAGAATAAGAGAAAGGAATTGATATGAAAGAGAATTCAATACCAAAACGAGGAAGAAAGATTGATTCCAAGTATTAGATCTAAAGTTGCTAAAAGAAACGTAGGATGTTTAACAGTGTAAAAAGAGATAACCTAATTATTCTGTCTTATAAGGCTTAAATACTAAATCCATAAGCTAGAGTAATTAAGTAACTAATGGGCAAGAGCCATGAAATAACCGTCTGATTACTAGAATTAGTCGATCGACCAAATGGTCTAGTCGATCGACTAAAAAGGATGTCGTGATGATTTTAGTCGATTGACTAATGAGCTATGTCGATTGACTAAATTCTTCAAGTGGTCGATCGACAACTTCAGCTAGTCGATCGACTAAAAGTCTGGCGAGTTTCCTGCAATGCGCATCGAACGTCAAGAGGCCGCAATTTCTTTGTTACTTGGTCAAATAATGCATTTTTGGTGGCGTTGGAAAGCTAAGAGGATAAGCTTTCATCTCCAATTTGAATCACTGGATTATCAATTGTAAATCTTGAGATATGGCTCTTCAAAGTTGACATTAGTGACATAAGGCTCTTGAAATTTCTTCAAACTTACTTTGTTGATAGGATTTGGCATGCATTTGCTCCTTTTTGGGTAATAACCTATAAAACTAAAACACAACCCAAAGTAGCAAATAGAGGAATAATAATAGCTAAAAGCTACGTAATAAGCATAGAAATGCGTGTCAAATAAGAGAATAAACGCATATGAAAGACACGCATCAAACCTCTCCAAACCAAACCCTTGCTTGTCCCTAAGCCAGCAAAGACTTAAGACGATAAACGCATCTAATTGAACGAAGAAAAAGCTCAAAGCTAACTACCCTTCTAGTGTCTCAACCCGTTTAATGCATAAAAGCTAACACAAGGCACTAAACCAAATGCAAACGAGTTAGATTAATGATAAAAGAAACTGAACTGTCGACCTTGCAAGACTTGTATATATCGGACTCTCACTCATCACTCATTCAAAGCACATGGTGAGAAAATTTGTAAGATAAGAAAGAAAATAGTCACTCACCTAACTGCGACCTATAACAGCATGCATGCAATTTAACATGATAAATACCTCTATCGACCGTACATATGCATTCCAACCAACCTGGAGCAAGACACATGCCGAGGACTTACATATAGTGTGTGGTGAGGTATTGGGTAAAAAGGGTTAAAAAAGTTTTTGGATATGTGGAGGTAAAGCCAAGCTAGTACAACCGTAACCAATTGGTACACTCATCCGCCTTATAAACCCAATTTTAAATTAAGATCGATGCCAAATTTGGCATAACTCAATACACACAACACGACTCCCCAAAAATGTATAAGGACAAGCATGAGAGTATAAACATTTCTCTTTCTTTTCTTTTTCAACACTCAACAATTCCTTTATTTCATGTTATTTCTTTTTTCAGAGTGTTGGTTTTTTTTTCTTTTTCATTCTTTTTTTTCTTTTCATTCTCAAATTAGCAACCCTCTTCTCATTGTTAAACTGAAATACCAAACTAACGATCAAATACGTACCAAATACAAACAATTAAACTAGCTTGACTAAGGTAGGCTAATTTTGGATTGTAGTTAAAAGTTGGGTCAAAATAGGTCAATTCGGCTAGTGAAGTTTAAGGGTATAATATGAGAAAAAAGGGTTTGCCTCTCCAAATGTGTCACCTTCCACAAACCGAATGCATACATGCACAAAGGGGTAGATATCATGCTTATGCAAATTAATGTTACATGCCTTATAAGGAGTCCTACTCTCATCCTAGATGAAACTGATCATTAATGTCATCAGTTTATGAAGGCTCTAATTCCTTAGAATGTTTAAGTAGGTTGCCGATATCAAGTCAAGTCTATTCATTCAGTAAAATTTAATCAAAAACTTGTAGATTGTGCATGACGGCATTGACAATGCAAGGGTTAGACTATAAAAGCATAAACGCGGTTTCATCATTGTTATCTAACCGTTCCGACTCGACTTAAATGCAAAAGTAAACATGTTTTTTGTTTTGTTTTATGGTTTAAAATTTTTTGTTTTTATTGAAAACGACAATGCATGCATAAATGCAATAAATATAAGAGCGTGAATACAACTAATATGCAAATAGATGCAAAATACAGACATATGCATACCCTCCCCAAACCAAAAACACACAATGTTCTTATTGTTTTCAGCAAACAATAAGCAGCATCAAAAATATAGAGAAAAGGGTATGCAAAACAAAGTGAATGCAAATGAATATAAATTTAATGGAAGCAAACTTACAAAATTATACAAGATATACCTTCCCAAACCAGCCAACAACAAAGGGAGGTCGTGGCCAGCTACCACTATTCAGCGACCCTTATCCAAATACGGGTAAGAGTAGGCGCTCAAGGCCCTTAAAAGCTTATCATAACTTTGTGCATGATCCTCACAAGATAATAAATAGTAAAATGGAAAAATCAATACATATAGAATAAACCATTGCATATTATCAATTTTTCCCACGATGACGCTGACAGTAAACAATCAGGGTATTCCACTTAACAACAATAAGTTGAATGTTAATATTCCTATCACAAATGATCTCATATATGTCCGGTGGTCTACCTTTTGGTGATTCATAATCACCAATCTCCTCAAATGCATTCTTTTTAAGAACAACCAAAGCAGATAGGTGGTCTTTATCGAGAGTTGAACTAACAATGGCTGGATGCGATTCAGACTCATATAAGAACGCATAGTTAATATTTGAGGAAAGAGGATTAAGCTCGGGTTTCGTTACCTCAATCATGCAAGAGGTGGACACCAACCTATTTATCGTCTGGATCTCGTCAGTAGTAAGCTCTCTACCTTCCAAAACATCCTCTAACATATCCAACACAACACCATTGGTTCCCGAGTCATCTGCACAAGCATCTAAAACAATCAAAGCCTCCAACGGGCCCCTTATCATGGAACCCGAATAAACATTAGAAATTGACTCATCAGTGACATCTGTAACATAAGAAGTATCCACAATAGCCTCACTGGCATCAATTATCTTCAGTTTGTCAAAAGTGGGCTCAATCACCATGTCTTTACTCTTATCGCTCACAAAAAGGGAAAATTGAGGCTTAACACTCTCAAGGGCAAACCACTCAAAAAATTCTAATACCTCATCGACGCGTCTCCCACTGAAGTCCCCCTTACCTATAGAGTTCAGGTATGCTTCTGTAGGGTCATTTATACCCTGGATAATAAACATGCAAATTTGAAGGGAAGAAAAAACTCCATGATGTAGTGTATCAAGCCATCCCTTGATCCTGTCTATATAAGTACCAAAACATTTGTTCTCATCCTGCGGGAATCTAATGGTAAATAGCATGAGAAAGGTCTCAAGGAACGAAAGTTCCCTGAACCAAAAGACAAACTAAATAAAAAGCAAATAAAATAAACCGTCTCCCCATCAACGGCGCCAAAATTTGACAGGCTAAATCGCACACCTAATCAAAGATAACCAACATGCCTAAACTAATGCAGTAAAGGAAGTCAGGATCGTATACACAAGGAGACTAAAGAAATTCTATTCGCTAATTAATAATCTGTCTAAGTAACCAATGTGGGTTTTGATTGTTTATTTTCTAAACTAAAAGTAGTGAAGGAAAGAGAAATAAAGGAAAAAGAAATAAAGGAAGAAAGTGGATTAAAATAGAATAAGAGAAATAGCTAGGATATCGGGTTACCACGGTCAACGACGGTCAATAATAGAATCAAAAGATTAACATAAACATGGTTTGAAGAGTAATGGATAGCTCCTTCCGGTCTACTATTCACCCTAGAATTACTAAAGTAACTTTCGCTATAATTAGTATATTCTATTGTTCGCTGCAAATTCTACCCTTTCCATATCTTACGATCTAGGTCGAAGTTTAACAAACTAATAGATTGGTCACACACATTTAACCAATTTACTAACAATTGAAGTCCCACCCATCAATATGGTCCACCGGTACTACCAAAAAGTCTCATGAATGAGGAAAAAAAGACTTCAATTATGATTTCCGTCAACCTTCTTCTTCCGATTCCTCCGGTCGAGGTAGAGTCATCTTCGGCTTCCTGTCCTGTCCCAAAGGTAGAGCCACCAGCCTGAAAGATTCACGGAAAGCCCAGAAGTCCTGCTTAGGGCTTCTTTAAACGTGGCAATGTATTCCATTAAGTTAAGTGAGAAAGCCATTCATTCAAGTCCCAGCTATGGATCAAGTAAGGCCTTCCCACTGGGCTATCCCTGGTTAATCAATAGTGTCCAAGTCTTTAAGGTCGAAGTTTGACGGTCTAAGAGCTAGGTCTGTCAACAAGGGGTCCGTAGGAAGGGAACTCTAATTAGAAGTCTTTTCGAGAAAGATGAGCTCAAGGGCCAACCATAAAATCCTAATCCTACAACAATAAGAGTTGAATTAAACATGTTGAATCTAATGAAATTAACTACAACAATAAGAGTTGAATTAAACATGGCTAAAGACAACAATTAATAGACAAATAAATTAAAGAACGAGAGTGAATAACAAGAACGAGAATAAGAGAAAGTGATGAGTCCATTTTATATATAGTTTAACTCCCTAATTTAGCTCGATTTTACATGATTATTATACTTTGTTTAGTATATTTGTGAGTTAATTACGTGTTCTAGGTGTATTGCTTGTGTTTGTTACATTTTGTAGGAATCTAAGCATTTAAAGGCTTTTTCCTAGCACAATAGCAAGCACCAAAGTCCAACAAGCTAATGGAAGCAAAATGGACCATGGAAGGTTAGAATGGAGAATGACAAGCAAAGCATGAAGATTTGTGAAATGAATTGAAATGTAAATGAGAAATAAAAAATGAAGCCCAATGCAAGGAGTCCACAACTCAACATAGGATGCTCCTTTAAATGCTCAAGGAATCCCAAAACTATGCAATTAAGCGGAGAATTAAGGTGCTTAAAGGCATAGCTTAGGATTCCTAAAGCATTAAATGGAGCAATTAAGCAAATATAGCCGGGTTACTGAAACCCCGATCGGGGTTCCCACTCTCCGATTGGGGTTTGGTCTCTGTCAATGCATGCGTTTCAAGTCCCTCTCCCTATATAAAGGAGAGGGACCTCGACACTTGGAGGCATCCTTTTTCATATCTTTTTTATCATCTTGTACATCATTATACACTCTAAAAACACTCTTTTACATAATGTCATTAGTCATTAGATTAGGTTTAGAATAGTTAAGTTTTCATTAGTTGTTACAAATAATTCCTTTAAGTATTTCAATTTATATTACAAGTTCATTTGCAAGTTAATTAGTTCCATTGTGTTCTTCAATTCCAAGTTTCATTTCCTTTGTTGAGGTAATTCTATTTCTTGTATTGTTTTGTTATTTCCTTTGTCATTTCCATCATTAGATTAGTTATCATTATGCAAGAGTAGTTAGTTTGTCTAGGGAATTAGGGAAGCCATGCATAAATAATATTTGCAATTGTTGAAATGAGATGTTATGATATCAAATAGTTGTTTCAATCACATGCTTGCATTGTATTGTTAGTCTTTGATTATTGATCACAATCCTTGATTAAATTCGTTAATTCTTTCTATAAGTCGAGAGACACGGAATTAAATTAGACTAAGTATGTGTTAGTAGATCGACCTAGCCAAAGCGAGAGTTCATTAGGACCCGATATATGGTTGACACTAATATCGAGAGGTGGGTGTCTTTAGCCTAAACAATTATCATTATTATCAATTTCCTAGTTTGACTTCAGCATTTACATAATTTGCATGTGTGACCCGAACTCCCTAGACCCTTCCTTTATTATTATTGTTGTTTCGTAAACCCAACCAAACCAATCGATAACCGACGTTGATAGAATTCACCCCATAACAACTTGTATAGCAACTCCCGTCTCCTTGTGTTCGACCCCTATTACTACATT
>JAIUZE010007964.1:0-10365 GCA_022085475.1 Heliosperma pusillum | reverse complement strand
ATTCGGTTCTTAGATTGTATATTATTATACACTCTTTCATTTCCGTATTTATACGGGAGATATGTCTCCCGTCTTGTATATTTCTTTTGTAGAATATTATTCCGGATTGTAATGACCCTTTTTATTTCAGACACCTTCATTATGTATTTAAATTATTATTTTCTTTCCGCAAATTTGAGGGTGTCACATATCGCGTATGCTTCGCGACAATTGAAGACTTATGAGGAGAACTACCCTACCCATGATCTGGAGCTGGAAGTTGTTGTCTTTGCTTTGAAGCTCTGGAGACACTACCTTTACGGAGCTACTTTTAAGGCATTCTCTGACCATAAGAGCTTGAAGTACATTTATACCCAGAATGAGCTGAGCATGAGACAAAGAAGGTGAATTGAGCTGATTGTAGATTACGAAATGGAGATTATTTATCACGAGAAAAACGCTAATGTGGTGGCTGATGCATTGAGCATGAAATCAGTCCATGCTTTCTGTATGGCTACGTCACGGGTAAGTCTAAGACAAGAAATTGAGATGATGTGAATATTTGTAATCCGAATAGGAGGTGCTTTGAGTCACCTTACAATTGAACCAATAGTGTACGCCGACATTCAGGAGAGGCATGGGGTAGATTCTAGAATTGATGCATGGCGAGTGGGTGTAAGATAAACCTTATAGATTTATTATTTATGCTGATGAAAGCTTGAGGTTTGACAGGAGGTGGTGTGTGCTAGATGATGAGGAACTGAAACAAAGAATTCTAACTGTAGCTCATAGCACACTGTATCTTGTTCATCATAGTGGAGATAAATTGTATAAAGACTTGAAGAAGATAGACCTTTTGGTGGCCGGGGATGAAGAATGAGGTTTGCTGAATTTGTAGCCCATTGTTTGATTTGTTAGAGAGTGATAGGGGAGCATAAAAGACCGCAAGGTAAGGTACAACCCTTAGCGGTGCCTGAATGGAAGTGGGAATGCATTTCTATGGGTTTTATCGTTGAACTGCCTCGTACTCAGAAGGGGAACAACATGATTTGGGGGATAGTAGACCGTCTTACCAAAACTGCTCACTTCATTCTGATGAAATATACGTGGAGTAAGGCAGAGTTGGCTAAAGCGTATTGTAAGAATGTGCTGAAGTCGCATGGTGTACCTAAGGACATTGTATCTGATATAAATTCGCGGTTTATATCGAAATTCTGGCAAGATTTACAAAGTTCGTTGGGTACTACCCTAAAAATGAGTACCGCATTTCATCCAGCTACAGATGTACAGACATAGAGGACTATAAAGACTTTGGAGGACATGTGAGGGCTTGTGTTCTAGCGTTTTTGGGTTCTTGGGAAGAGAGGTTGGACCTTATTTAGTTTTCATATAGCAACAATTATCATGCTAGCATTGGGATGACACCGTTCGAAGCTTTGTATAGGAGGAAGTGTCGGAGTTCTGTATGTTGGAATGACTCAGATGATGCAGTTGTGTTGGGACTTCAGATGATCCAGGAGATGGTGGAGCAAGTTGATGTTATTCGTCCAAAAATAAGAGCTGCGCAGGATCGTCAGAAAAGCTATGCTAATTGGAATGACATAGAGTTTGTGGTTGGGGACAAAGTGTTGCTAAAAGTGTCTCCGATATGCTGTGTCATGAGATTTGGGAAGAAAAGCAAGCTAAGTTAGAAGTATATAGGACCATATGAGATTCTAGACCGAGTTGGGGAAGTAGCCTACAACTTGGCACTACCTCCAGCTTTGGATCCAGTCCATTATGTGTTCCATGTGTTGCAGCTGAGGAGATATTTGAGTGATCTTTTTCACATTTTAGAGCCGCGGATGTGGACATTGATGAGTCATTAAATTACGGAGAAGTTGTTAAAGAAGTTTTAGATCGAAAGGTGAGAAAGACTTTCAAATGGTGAAAGAATGTTAAAGTATTATGGTCTAATCACAACGTCAAGGAAACAACTGAAAATGCAATGAAAGTGAAATATCCGCATTTGTTTGATCTGGTTTGTGTTTAGTTACGCGGACGTAACATTTTTTTTGCGGGGGTAGAATGTAACAAGCCGATTAGAATTAAGTCTTATATGAATTAAGTTGATTATTCACTAGTACGTTGAGCATATTCGAAATGTAGCAGACTCATGTTATTAGTATTACAATGTTGAGTTTTTGTATTGAGCATGCATGGGTTACTTATATTGAGCTATTATGGTATTCGTATTGGTATTATTATGATAAGATGAATTTGGGTTGTCATGTTGGTTGGGTTTGTTGTGTGTTATGTAGGCAACGTGTGCGAAGTTCGGGAGGAAGTTCCTTTTAAGAGGAAAGACTGTAATACCCGGGTTTTTGTAGCCTTGTTGCGTAACATGTTAAGTAAATTATGGGTGTTCAGGTTGAGGTCGATCGACCCAACTAGTAGGTCGATCGACCTGAGAATATGGTTGTCGAAATAAGAGGTTTTTGGGTGATAGGTCGAACGACCTGACTTTCAGGTCATTCGACCGGGGTATAGGCTGAGGTCGAACGACCTGTCGAGCAAGTCTTTCGACCTCTGTAGGTGTTGGGCCGGGATTAGCATGAAGTTCCTAATTAAATTCTAATTAATCTACTTAACAGAACAAAAAAGAAAGGAGATGGAGAGGAAGGAAGGGACCGAGAAGAGGAAAGGGAAGCGTGATCGATTGCATTGTGCCTTCTCGTAAGTAACCCTACCACTATTTTAAATTATGATCCTAGTATTTATAATCATAGTCCTCGTAGGTTGGGGTACGAATCAAGCATTAGTTTCATAGTTATGTAATCGATTTATTGATGGTATAATTATCAAATGAATAATTAGGTGGTGGATTCGTAGAAGAACGCTTCTAGTCGATTACACTTTGTTGTGGTGCAAAAAAGGTAGGGACATCCTACTCAATCATGTACTTTAAGTATCAATGAGAAATTGCGAATCGATGTTGGTATTGTGAGGCGTGCAGGGACGGTTAGTGTGCGAGGGTCGATCGACGCTGATGATAGGTTGATCGACCTGTGTAGGCTGAGGTCGATCGACCTGCTGATTGGGTCAATCGACCTGAGATGTTTAGTGGGTTGTTTTGTTTTGTACGGTATTAATATCGTGACAAATGTCTATTGTTATTATTGTTGAGTGGTGTGTGAATGATAATGTTATGTAATGTTTATGATTTTATGATTGTGTATATGTTAAAGTACGATGTCAGGGAGTTGTGCCGATAGATGTACGACGTTACGGAGCTAGGGAGTTGTGCTATTTGTGTTGTGATGGACACGGTGTCAGGGAGTTGTGTTGTCTACGATATGCGTGGTGTCAGGGAGTTGCGCTATCGGGTTAGTTGACTTATGTAATTTAGGAACTAAATGATTGGATGGCCTTATATAATGTACAAGGTTGTGCGTATGTTGATTTATGTATTTTCATTCTTATATTATATTATATCCTACTAAACTGTGGTTTGCCTTGTGATAAATTAGTTGTCACCTTCTTTAATTGGGGTGACCTGTTATGAGTTATTAAATATATTCCGATGTAATGAGAAGCTGTCAATAAAGCAGGTCAAGTCTAGTGGCTATTCTTGGTGTTGTGCTGGGGATACGGACGGGAGCTGCGGTTTCTTTTGAGTCTAGAGATATGACATTATTTTATATTTGAGCTCAGTTTTTATTCAATTCAGTTGTAAAATTATTTCAGTTATTGGTTTTGGAGATTGTAATAATCATTTCAAGATTTTCGTTGTAATATACTTAAAGTACCTTTGCATTATTCAGTTTGATAATCATTATCTCGAGAAAACGAGATGGTAACATACATTTTTATCTAGGAATGCCTTCGTAAGGCTCATAGTTAAATGGGGGTGTTACAAGGGATAGGATCATTATTCTCAATGCCCATAACTTGCGCAGTTTTCATATGAATCACGTTCACAGCCGGCCCGTTATCCATAATTTGCGCAGTTTTCATATGAATCACGTTCACGCGAATGAGGTCTTTATCCCTAGCATCTTCGATAAAGACCTCATTCGCGTGATCTACAAATGGGTTGTTGATGTTGTTGGATTAGATTTGTGGGCAATGGGATTGTCCCATTTTCAATCCTATCTTCAAATTTCATGATTCAATCCAAAGCACTTCTCAATGTCATGCCCTATACCACAGTGAAAGGCACAATAAGCATCTGCCTTAAACCATTTCTGCTTCTTGGCATCTGGAGGGTCTGGGGTTGAACCAATGGGTTCTAGCGTTCCTTGGTCTATCAACATTTGAAGAGAATAAGCGTAAGTGCAACCAATGTCGGTAAATGTCCTAGGAGCACGTTCTATCTTCTTCGAAGGGTCGTATAGGAGATAGGCCAGTTGGATGTGATTGAAAGAATTGGATGCCTTAACCTTAGTAGTAGAGACTTTGTACCCCTTTGGTTTCTAGAGTTCACCATGTCGCAGGTCGTCTTCAATCCTAACCCCAATGACAGCTAATTCCTTAAAAGTTCGGAAACATTGATATTGCAACACATCGCGATAAGCAGGTCGAAGATTTTTCACAAACATTTCGATCATGATTACCTCTTCGGGTTTGGCGGCCAGCTTCACACTTTCATTGCCCAATCGGGTGAGGAATTCAGTAAATCCCTCCTTTTCTTTTTGGACTGAGCGAAAATTCTTATGATCATGTCAGCAGGTACCCCTTTTAGCGAGAGGTTTTGTAAAATGACACGGGCATTTTTCAAAACCATGACACGGTATCCACTTAGTATGTTGTTACTCACACGATATATGATGTATGGTCATAGACCTCTAAGTCTCGGTCGGTTAAAATAAAGGTCTATACCCTTCAACCAACCTTGCCAAGTAAATAGATACTTTATAAGCAATGTACAATATAGTAGTTCTGATCCATTGGACCAAGAGATTTGAGGAAGGTGATGTGAGAAATGTGCAACACACCTTGGCATAGTGGGACGCCACACATTTCCCATCACAAAGACAGAAAGGCAGCCCAGGAAAACACTAACGGGTTTATGGATACCTCGTTATACTACGGGTATCCTTTTACTAACCATTACTTTCTTTTCAAGTCTCATCTAGTTTTCTAGGAAAGAATGCTAGAAACAATGTGTTAATCTAATCCTTCTTCCCAACGGAGTCGCTAAACTATGGACACCCCCCGCGATTGCTTCGTGAGATTTGACAGAGGCACATCGACCCACGGTTTAACCAAAATCAAATAAAGGATGAATATGAATCGCCACCAAGATTTATGAGAGCTTATAATCATACAAATATATTTTACACCTTTCATCGAAAAGCACAAAGCAAATAAATTTCAAGTGATTAATGTTTAGGAATTTGTACCTTAAATCACTTGATTGAATGACTCTCATGACCCATTGGATTCTGATCGGTTATGTCGCGGTCCCGATACAAAATAATTACCCACACTTAGGCTAACAACATAAAGAATGTAATTAGGGAAGTAGGGTGTCGATCCTAAGGGAGTACGTGTTAACTATGAACTGCTATGGAGTGATTTTCATTTAAGTTCGAGTCATTTGAGGTGGTTGTCTAAACTACTAACATAAAATAAAATGACAAGTATGTAAATGACGATATGTAAATGACAAATATGTAAATGGCGATATGTAAATGACAAATATGTAAATGACGATATGTAAAACTACAAACAGACAACTTACCCGATCGGGTTGTCACGGATCCGATCAGGGAAGTGTACTGATTCAGGTGACAATATAATAAATCTAACTAAGAGCGATATTTAAATGACAATATTGAAAAGCTATCTAACTAAACTAATAAACTAGCTAATAACAATAAAATAAACTATCTAAAACGGTAAAATAAACTATCTAATCAAATTGATATACTGAAAGAGGAATACATGCAAAACGATTTAAAAGTTTCATTGATACCAACATTAGAATTACTACTATTGTCTAAGCCTTGTAGCGGTATATTCCTCTCGGATTCGTACCGACCTTTTAGTGGGTCCTAACGTCCTCTCAGCATGATTAGGTCACTAAACCCCTATTGGCAGTCCTAATTCCCATCCTAACTCTCGTAACAAAGACGGAAATTGACTAATACAAACAATTGTTCATGGCCACTAAACAAAGTTATAGAATTTGGCACAACCAAAGGAAGAAACAACTAGATGGTTCTATTGGTATCGACTCTTCTTTTAATTCATTTAACTAGTAAATCATTTCAATATTACAATTCTATTTATTGTATTTACATAATGTTAATCTTACAATGATATATCTAATTTATGTGATTATGTGATTAAGTAAATTAATAAGAAAAAGATGTAGGAAATTAAACTATGGAATAATAATACTAAAGTGATTAAGGTGATTATATTAATAATGATTCTAGTGATGAATTCTATGATTATATGATTAGGCAAAATAAAAGATGGCATATTAGACGATGTTTTAGTTTCAACTAGATTGCTTTTACATTGATTTCATAACAACAATAATATAAAAACAAGACTAATTAGATTAAGGTTCATGATGAAAATTGCATAAGTAAATTAAGGATAGAGAATTACCGAAATTGAAATGCAAATTATGTAGGAAATAAAGTAAAGAACATTTATCCAACCCAATAACAAAAGCTTATAAAAACAGTAGAGAAGTACTTAAAATTGCATAAACTATAATCTAAAACTTGTATGAAAGAAGTAAACTATGAAATGTGTTATTGTATTAAAAGTATGCTAATTGTGTATAATTGTGTCTATTTGTGTATAATTGTTGTGATGATCATTGGCTTTTATAGGGCTGCATGGCTGCTGCATCTCATCCAAATTCATACCCTAGACAAAGCCTTTAATCACTCATTTAAGCTTGGTAGAAGAAGAGCCAAGTAACGTCTCAGCCGCAAACATACCCGATCGGGTAAGTGGAAATCCGATCAGGGAAGTGTGCAAGATGGATTTTTCCGTCTTTTCCAATTTCGTCTTTTAGGCACGGAATCCTATGCCTTGGTCTTGGTCAATGCAATACGCAATTGGGCTTGGGCGAGTCCTCCTTTGACTTGGGTGGATGTTTTCTTTTGAAGTACAAAGTCAAAGTCCAAGATGAGTCAACTTGAGGAAGAATGTAGCGGAATCGTAATCAAATCGTGAAATGGCTATCATCGGTTCCTTGAAAACTCGTATTCTAGTGCCTTTTCTCCATAAAGTAGGAAAACATAGCAAAACCGCTTCATTTCCTATAAAACGAGACAAAACACGCAAAACAACTAGAATAGCAATATTAGCTCGTTAATCACTTAACAAAGTGCATAAATCGTATAGAAATCGAGCCAAAACGGGGGATAAATTAGTACAAAATATCACTTATCAAACTCCCCCAAGCTAAACCCTTGCTTGTCCTCAAGCAAATATAACAATCAAAACCAGGACAAGGGTAGCTAACAACGATCAATCTATCATACAAATCTAAAAAATAAGCTCTTAACAAGCAGATGAATCACAAACCCGTAACAACAAGGGCGAAGGAAAATGTGAAACATGGTTGAGATTTACATAACGGCGCAGCATAGAAAATATTCTTTGGACCTTTTCAGCTCTTGCATGGTCTTTTTGACAATGGACTCTCACGGTGCACTCTTCACTCAAATTTTTGTAAAATAGGAAATATTGGTTCAAATTTGAAGTGACACTCTCATATCTACAACTTATAAGAATGTGCCCGCCGTCTAGTATGGTAGACAATCCGAAATCATTAAGTAAGACTAATCATGATCAAAATGTAATGCAAGAAGCCAAGAGAAATAAAGAAGAGGCTTGGGAAATTTGGGTAAGAAAGTGGACAAACGATTTTGGTCATGTGGAGCTTAAAGTCAAGCTAGTAATAACCAAATGTGTAGTGGATACTCAATCCAATTCATACCAATTCCCATCAACAATAATCAAAGCCAAAAACAGCATATTGGCTTATTAGACATGACAAATCAAGTTACGACTTCCCATAATTTTTCTTTCTTTTCTTTTCATGGAAGCGTTTTTCCTCTTTTTTTCTTTCTTCTTTTCTCTTTTCTTTTGATCTTTCAATTTTTCTTTTTCATTTTTCATTTCTTCTTTCAAAGCTCTTTTTTTTCTTTTGTTTCCTTTGTTTGAGAAACACGGGAATCAGCAATCCCGAGACAGTAAGTTCACACCAAATGGTGGCATTATTAGAACATCGCAAAAGCACAGAACACCCCTACACCTATAGTCAATTACTAGCTCAACAAGGGTAGGCAATATTATAATGTAGCTAGAAAGAAAGGTGTTTTTGCGAAATGTGAACAAGAACAAATGGCTTCAAAATGTAGATCATGATAGCAATACTTATTGAAAATGGAATAAAAACCATACTTATGCGTTTTGATGTGACACAAACTATAAGGAGAAACTACTCACTCCTAGACTGGGATCGGGTTCAGATGTACCGACCACTGGAGGCTCTACCTTACAATATGAGTAGCTTGCCAAACTCAAGATCAAGCTTAATTAAGTCCAAATGCAATTTTCTACCTACTGTGTACAAGACATCCCCATGAATGCACAATTCCTCATAACATGTTGAAACATCAGCTTATAATAACTACAATTCGAGAAATGTAAGATGGAAATGATCTTTTCTTTTTGTGTTTTTTTGATTTTTTTTGAGTTTTTTTCTTTTTCAATAAAAAACTAAAAATAAACTAAGAAAATTAGAAGAAAAAAAAAAAAAAAAAAAAACTAAAAATCTAAATGCAATCCTAAATGCAGTAAGTCCTAAATGCAAATCCTCCCCCAAGCTAAAACTTCACATTGTCCTCAATGTGCATGCAGTTATAACAGAAACAAACCGAGAAACGGCTGGTAGCACATAGAACAGAGAAACAAGATCAAATTCTAATGGGAAAAGGGGCTAAAAAGAGAACTAAAAATGCTAAAAATAAAAGAAATAAATAAAATTCTTACAAAACGTCTAGCCTCCCCCAAGCTAGTATAAACAAGGGGAGCTCATTGTCATCTCATCACAAAGGCCACCAGCTACGGCCTCTCCTCTCGGAAGGAGGCGGCTCGGATGCGGATCCTGAAGCATCTGTATAGTAGGTATCATCTGCAGAATAATAACTACCACGAGAAGCAATGATCCCGGTAGGGTTGATGGCTCCTAAGGACTGGTACTCTTCTATTTGGTGATCACTAAAATCACCTCTATACCCTCCAAAACTCTCGACACCATAGTCAGTTCCACAGTAATCAGGCCCGGTCTGCTGTACACCTGCATCATAAGTAGTACCATACCCCGCCTTCGGGCCAAGTATAGAAAGACGGGTGGGGGCCCTCAGGTCTAATCACACCTTGCCTAGCAAAGTGGTCATAAATGGGGTGCAAAGCAAGCTGCTGGTCGGACTGAATTCTATTAACGGACAAGGTTAAGGCTTCAAACATGGCGGTTACATCGCCCGTAGCATGGGTCAATTGAGAGGATGATCCTACCTCAAGGCGGCGGGATCTAAGTTGAACAGGGGGGTCATTGGGGGTAATATCCCCAACAGGAATGAAGTAAGTGGGTCAGGGTAAGATAGCCTCACCCTCTTGAAGTTGAGGACGCTGCCTAAGAAATGGAATTTGGTCTACCTCGGCGGTCAACTTGACCGAATCGCGGCCAGCTATCCTCCAAATCATATGGGGGTGAGATACACGAAACCAGTTAAGCTTAACAAAATAATTATAATCCAACCCATTTCCCATCTCGGTGGGAGGTGTAGTCAATGCCTGGAGGTCAGTGGTGGCTTGGTTAAAACCACAAACTCGCATAGCAAGGTGAGTGATAACACCTCCATGGACAATGGCAGTGTTCTTAGGATTAATGGCTTTAGTCAACTGAACAGCAAAATAATAAGGAATACTAATAGACCATGGTTCGTCACCATTCACATTCAAAAATCCTCCTAAAATTTCTAACTCCACTCGTCTCACCAAATGAGGTTCAGAACGACCCAAGAAGGTCCATCCCATGAATCTTTGCCAGATTCTAATGGCGGGATGTAACACCCGCAAATGTACCCTATTTTTATAGTAAAAATATTTTACGGATACTTTTCAGCGAAATTTAGTTTTAAATTTAGAATTTAATTTTCCGAGTCGAATTTAGAATTTCCGAGTTCGTATTTGGATATTTCGCGAGATTTCATGTAAAGCCCGTCTTAAGCCGTCTTTGACTTTTGTTGACTTTTTCCCTTACACATCTCATACTACCACTTAACCTATTTCTTCACAACTCAAACACAACACTTACTTCATCACTAAGAAACCATCAAAACCCTTGCCTCCATTTTGATCCATTCT